>OMNN01030905.1:0-34225 GCA_900302755.1 Chromis chromis
CAGCCTCGGCTCGGTTGCGCACAGCAGCAGCAGCATCAGTACCAAACGCCCCGGCAGCAGAGGGATGCCAACGCCGGGCGCAAACATTGTCCTTCGGCTGGATCTCACCTCAGCTGCACCCCCGCCTCCAGTCATCCCATATCTCCACCATGAAGCGCTCGGAGGGGGCGTAAAGGAGGGCGAGAGGAGACAAAATGATCTTTCAGGCCTTGAATGAATGGTATAAGTTGGAGGTCCTCCGCTCAACAGTGAACACACATCATCCGGTCATTCCAGAAACATTCAGCACCGTTGGTTTTCCCAAGTGTCCGGTTATGTCATGGCAGCCCAGGACGCACGGCTCTCTCTGGTCCAAATGCTTGATAAATCCCAGAGACCTGTGTCCATCCAAACGTCTATAAAAGCCGCAAACAGGCGCAAAACTCTGTCTTCAAAAGTTGGAAGTTTGAATTAATTGCCTCAAGAGACTCACATCTCCTTCAGGCTTCTTTGGGAGTGTCCAGATCACCGTTATCTCGCCCTCTCAAAGTTAATCCAGGGGTTGATGAGATCCACGACTGAGCGGGTCACAGCCAGAGCCACACTGTCATTTATGGGAAAGGAGCAAAGAAAAAAGTATATTCTCTAACTTTTGCCAGTTGTTTCGCTCCTCTTAAAAGTTTTTCCTCCGTTTTTTTCTTCTCCGATCCAGGTCTGTCCCGGACTTTCGTGCGCAACTTGGATTCAATTTGGAAAAAGGTGGGAAAAAACTATTAGTTCGGACAAGAAGTGAGCTGGTCCGGATCGACTCTTGTATAATTCCCAAAATCTAGCGGTTTTGCCTGCTTGAGTCTGTCACACTCAAACTCACTTAGTTACAACCCCAAGTGCGCCCATTCCGTCTGCGTCTGCGCTCTGGTCCCCGCGGTCCTAGCGCATCCAGATCAGAGACGCACAGAGGGGAGGATTCACATGTGACCAGGACTAAACCCACCTGGACCCACCAAACACACCTTCATCTAAACTCATAACACACTCCAGTTTGTGTGTTTTACTTTACCTAAATGATGCAGCCCCAAAAACAAAAGAAATCAACACATATAAGGAATGGGAATCTATATGATTTGCATCTCCTCCTTTTTATGCAGCTAATTCACATGTAGGAGAAAGTTATCATCAATAATCAATTATTAACTCAAGTTTTTCTGTCTGTAATTACAACAATAAATCCAAACTATAATGTAATAAAGATTGAAATACTACAGAAAATAGTAATAATGATGTAAAATAGGAGCACATTTGCTTCAAAATAAAGCTCCAGTACAATTCACATGCCATGCTGCTGCTGCTGTTGTTGTTTGGCTGCTTTTTTGGTTTGTATTAGCTGCTTCCATCCAGAGTTGTAGACGACAGGAAGGTCTTGCCTGCAGTGGGAGCGCAATCTGAAGTTATGAATGAATGCTGAAAGTCTCTTGTGCATTGTGTGTTTCAGCAGATCAAAGACTTTTCATTCAATCAGCGGGAAACGAAGGAAGCAAAGACTTTTATAGATTACACTTCAGCAAATCCTATATTGTTACTGCAGCGAGAGTTGTGTGGAGTTTGATCTCGAACGCGTGCACAGACTGAGGTGTCATATTGTTGATGATGACTTTATAATAGGAGTTAATGATATGTCTTTTTGTTCCCTTGAGGGTTGATGTCATCCACTTGGAGGCAATGGACTACAGCAAATTAGCCAAGAAACACTGCAGTGATAGATGCTTTAAAGCAGGTTTTATGCAGTTAAGGCCACAATTATGAGTCCCTGGTAGAACAGAAATAGAAATAGAAAGCCTTTATCCTTTGTCAATGTATAGTGCAGAATACTTTGAAATTAATAGCACAACTCCTGATTGGTGCATTAAGACACACACACACACACACAAATCAACCTCAAAAACACACAAATAACAACTAAGTGGAGTAATAAAGTAAAATCTAACACTATCAGTAGAGTCATTTTGCACCATTATTAAAGCTGCTTCTTGCATTGTAATTATTACACTAGAAGTAAGTACAATTGGTGCAGTGAAACTTGTGCTGGCTCTGAATACAGATTAGTTTTAAAATTTCTAACAAGCCAAACTAACCTGTCAAGTTAACTGAGATTGAAAGTATTGTTCTTTGCATACCATTTGTTGTTTACGTGTGGGAGTAGATACAGTTCATGGACTAACAGATCAACTTGCACAGCCAAATGCTTTGATTTAGCTTTGAGAGGAAAACACATATATTCCACGAAACTCAAATCTTTTGTTGAAAGAATAATATTTTTGAAATACGACATTTTCCCCTCTGAAAGAATCCTTCCTCGAGGCCTCCTGTTCACGTTTTTGGCTGAGTGTGTGGAAAGTTCCCAAAATACAGTAACAGATTTTCTGTTTTAAAAATACTTTTTGATATACGAGAGGCCCAGGGAGGATGGAGACCGTGGCGATTCAAATCTGGAGAGCATTTCAAAATATGAGAAGGTGAACCGGGAGAGCTTTTGAAAAGGGATTTTACGCAATTGGGCTTGACATGTATTCACTGACATATCCAAACTGCAGGCACCTCAGTCATGCAAGCAGCCTGGCAGTATAATGGCGCTCTGTGCTCTGACCCGCACAGTGGACCCCCGGTTTGTTATTCCTGTATATGATACTGTACACTGGAGCGCGCTCAGAAAGCCAGTATGATTATTGGAAGAAAGCACAAGGAGTAGATGGGCGCCTGCTCAGCAATGAAACAGAGGGCTGTTTATCCAAGCTGTTAAATAAGGCTTCAAGTACAACACCCCCCTCCAACTCCACAAAGCCCAAATCTCTCTCATCTGGAGAGCACAGTTTCCATTTTAAATGTCACGTCCCAAACTGCACATTACATCAAATTGTACTTAATGGCATCCAGACAAACTTTAATGTCGTTCCAACATTTTCTCTCCATGCACTCCTCAGCCCCCTCGCTCCTTATAGCTAAGCAAGCAATCTCTCCTTCTCCCTGTTCCACATCTGGACTCCATTCCAGGTGGGGTATTGAGAAAGAGGAGAACATCGGGGAAGGAAAAGGTGGGAAGCAGAGAAGCTCAGAGGCTGAAAGGCAGAACTGAAATAGTGTCTTAAGAGTGGATTATGGTAGAAGTTACGCAAGCTTTCGAGATGTATGACAGACGATATGAGAGATGAGATGTTTGAGTGATTCCCCCTGGGTACGTCCTCCAAAATCACACGCTGGAGCAGAAATATCTAAAAACACAGGACCAGACCGAGTGGCTGCTGAGAATGAGGCAAAGCTCAGGATTGTGTTTCTGCCAATGGATAAACAAAAGAAAACTTCCAGCTGGGAAGCTAATGTCTCCTGTAAGGCCCACGTCAGTCTTTCCTGGGGAGTCCATGACATCTAGTGGTGGGACGAGCAGCACACAGGAAGCCCACCTTCTCCCAGCTCCTCTGTCACTCCTGCTGTTCTGGGCATTTCCTGGATGAATGGTTTTAATCAGCGGTTTATGGTGGCTACTTCTACATTTTTATGAGGGTTTTCAAATAATAATGTGGCGATATATTTTCAACATTAAATATCTCTATATGTTGAGCATGAGGGGTTATTATTGGTAGCAGTAGATGAAACAGAGGTAGGGCTCATTTCAATAGTTTGGCATTTAACACTTGATACTGTTGCAAAAATAGGTTGATATTTGCGCAACACTGTCTTACATACATAATACATACCTAATAGTTTGTCATCCATATATAAAGTGGCACTCAATGCTATAATAATCAACCTGTTGCAACATGTCTTCTCAGTAGTGACTCAATGAGCCTTTATGTCTAAAGTTTTGTTATATTTTTGTGCAAAGATGCTATGAAAAAAAGTCTTCATACATGTGTAAGTTGAGTTTTGCTGGAATGGTTTGACTTTTTCAGAAGTTCAGAAGTCCCTTTGAAACTGTAGTAATGCTGCCTTCTTCTGGTTAGCAATGTGAATTACAGGACTTAAAATGATCTTTCTCTCATGGATATATTTTTTCTCACCGACTCTAAAAAAACCCCAATAAAAACAATAGAGGCTTAAATCCTGGGTATTTTACGAGTGAGAACAGTTGCTTATGTCAGCTTCATATTGCAGATTAAAAAGTTTTCAAAGGCAGCTCAAGTTATAACTCACCCTGCTCTGTCAGATGTGGCTAACACCCTGCTTGCCAAACCTGTCTTTTGCAACAGGGATGTGCCTCCTCTTCTTTTTTTTAATTGCTATAAACTTATCCCAGTAATTATTTTTATTCAAATGTGCGGTCTGAATGACAAGTCGGCTCATGGGAATCTGAACAGAAGCAGATTGACAACTTTCCGCACAGGTCCTGCTCACCCGAGGAGAAATCTGTGCACTTTATTTTGTGTATCAAGTGCGAGTGTTTGTGATGAATATAAACATGTCAAACTGTCAAACTAAGGTCATCAGTTATCTCTACAGCGGTGTTGCCAAAACAAAGTCCCACAAGGACAGCAGCAATAAAACATTGTTTTTTCATGTTAGGTTTGTAATAGGTCGCCTAACGTTACCAATAAAGATTAAACTGCTCACCTATTTTTTATCCCAAATAGAGACTTCTGATGTTAAATCCTGGTTTACGCCCATTTTTAGATTTAACTTGGGGATGTTTCACAGCGGACATTTTGTCAAGTCATGGCAGGAAAAGCAGAGGTGTAATTAAAAATGCCGCATGGAATGGCTGCATCTTTAATGTAATTGACTACATCTGTTTTACTGCCAACACACACAAAATGTCAGTCGTGAAAAAAAAAGCTCTGTTGAAGTTAAAGACCAAACCTTGTAATTTTACTTTTTATAGCATCATTATTAACAAGTAATTATTTTTACTAGGTATTACTGTGTTGCTTTTTACGAGTTAAAAAATAACCATTCCTGAATGCCAAAGAGATAAAAAAAACAACTGTTGTTTGAACCCTGCCTGGTCCTAGCAATGTAACGTTTACTTGTGTGAGTTATCATAATGATGATGGAAAAATGTAAATTCTAAACACTTACTTTTCCATCACAATCATCATCACTGAAGAAGCTTCAGGTTGTGCGATTTTATTTAAGTGCCACATAAAATGTGAACATTATAGTGTATCTCTGAGTACTGCTGTAACTGGACAAGTGTAATATCATCAATTCTTTTCACACTAAATGTCCTGTGCATACATTATGCATTTTAAATGATCTATATCATAGAATACAGTTCAATCACAAAAACATCAAAAGTGTTTGTATACTGAATGAATCTTTAGTCCCTCAAAATCAACAAAACAGCCAAACAATTCAGCAAATATGTATTTTTTTTTCATTATTTCTACTTATAAATTCAGCTTACAAAAGAAATACAGAAAAACTTAAGGGCTTTTGGCCTGACTCTAGCGCAAAATTCACAAACTCCTTTGTGTCTGCAACAACTTGGACCCCCTTCCTTTCTCTCGCTCATGCGCACACACAGTCACACACACACACACACACACACACACACACACACACACACACACACACACAGGCATGCAGAAGCCACCACACGTCTGCATGTGAAAGCATGCACCCATACACAACCACACAGCACTGTCTGTGTACAGTACATTGTTAAAATGGCATGCAGTGTAAATTAGATTTTGGTCCCTTTGTGCCAGCAGGAGATTCAAATGATGATCCTGATCCTCAGAGTCAATCCTGTTGAGTTTGTCTAAAGTGTTGGTGTTATGTAAATCTGGCCTTTGTACAATGTGATGTGGCTTGAGTCCATGGCAGCTGTAAATCATTAGAGCTAAGAATAACCTAAAGAGACCGTGGAGGCTGGGCCATATGAAAAAACAAGGCCCGAATTCTCAAATAGTTACAAGAAAGGCAAGAAAGTGTATCATAATATTGCAAGTATGATTAAATGTGATCAGAAAAGAAAATCCTCTGCCATATCGTTGATCAATGTCCACCTCTGTGCATCATCCCAAGGTCTATAAGTGAGTCAGATGAGGCGGAGTTCCAGGCAGACAAGCAGCACTCCATGTCAAGAGTGGGGCAGGTGTGGAGTGGAGGACTCATTGGCGAGGGGACACGGTGGCTCGAGGGGAACTGCCTGGGCCCTGGTACCTCTCTTTGGCGTGCTTCTCACAGTACATCACATCTCCAACCCAAAAGTGACCTCTCATCCTGAGGTTAAGACCACAGTCTGTGCAAGTGTAGCACTCTGGGTGGCGGTAGCAGTCGTCTGTGATTCGCACGGCCTGCGTGCTGTGGAAAGATGAGTGCAGTCAGACACCAGACAAACACACCAGTCGATCTGACAGGGGTGAAAGGATTTTCCTCATTTCCAATGCAAATCAGCTCAAGAGCTGCTAAAGTCAGCACAGATAAACGTCACAGTTTGTTTGCTGATTTTCTTCAATGTTGCCTGTTAGAGATTCTGAATATATCTATGCTAAGGCTGATAACTTATCATACATACATTTTTTTAATGATCACTTTCAGTACAGTAATCAGATGCAGGCAGCCTGTAATGGTTACTACACCGGAGCATTTAAAGGCAGGTGACCGTAGACTTACACAATGTTGGTGCCACACTTCTCACAGTTGTGGTATTTGCTGACTCCTGCCACTGCTGTGCTTGGTTTGGGGACGTTGGGTGAAAGCTTCCCTGGAAACCGCAGAGCAGCCTCTGTAGACAAACACACACACACACACACATGAACAGAGCTGCTCATAAGGATGTTCTGACACGCTTGTGTCTCGCTGTTCATCGCATCAACACTCTGTTTGTCTTCGCTGCCCTCTGACAGCGGAGCTTGTTTGTGTTTCCCACCAGTCATCACCAACTCATCGCTCACAGGACACGCTTTTAGAGATGGGTTTCCAAACATTGGTCATTATCACGTCATAAAGGAATGTTATCACTCTCTGGATTTATTTTCACCGCCATTTATCAAAGCATAGGGGTAAAAGGAGGACACACGCATTCCATGATATGATGTTCACAATATGAACTGCACGCTGGAGGGCTGTTCTCTTGATCCAGCCCAGGTGATGACCATATGGAAGTCTGTAACTCACACTCCCTTGTTCTGCATGACGCACATCTGACAGGGATGGTTTCAAGATGGAGATGCAGTTAGCAAACAGGAGGAGGAGGGGGTGGAAATTATGTTGCATTTGACATAATAGACAGATTCTGATGATAGGGCTTAAGACTCATTGAAATAAACCGCCTTTTCAAATTCATAAAACACATGCTGTCTGATTGCTTTGTGCTCCATTGGAGGCAATTTTCTACATGTTTAACTACAACAGATTCCATTTTACTATAATCTATTTTACATCACTCATGCTTTAAAACTAATCCATATTCCTTGAAGAAACAAAACTGTATGCACTTTTATTATGACACATAGAACAAACATGGGTTCTTTCTCTTTTCCATAGAGCCCTTTTCGATGGATAGTGCTTCTCACCTTTCTCATCAGCTTCCAGAACCTCTTGCAGCATTTTAAAGGTGTTAGACTGACGAGGCGCTGTGCGTAGCTCCTTATTCTCCTGGATCATCTTGTACACCTCTGAGTCCTTGTCGAACCTCTGCATGGCAAAGTCAGAACTGGAACTGCTGCAGAAGGAACCACATAAAAACACACGTCCAATCACACATCTAAAACAAAGAGGGTGTAAGGCTAGGAGTTGAAACTACATAGTGTGTGAGGGAAATCTTTCCTGAAGCAAAAAACAGTGATTAAATCCTTAAAGCAGTCGTGTAATTCATGTAAGTCCTCGTACTGATCTAATGCAGGTACAAAAATAACAGACATGAACTTTGGACAAACAGTCCATAAACAGGCAAGAAAAACAAGGTAAACTTCCTCGAACTTTGCATCTTGAGGCTATCTCAGTGCAGTCAAAGCCCTGGACAAGAGCAGGAGGAGAGAAGAATCTTTAACCTCGGCCAGTAGACACTGTCAGCTAATTGATAAATTAGCACAAAGAACAGTAGCTCATTTTACAAGCAAATTCTTTACCCCTACTGTGGTGGAAAAGCGGTTACTTTTTACTGCTTCTTTCACTGATGTGTGGTTGAATACCAGTCCATTACTCCACCTCTACTGAAGAAACACATGCATTTAAGATCCAGACTGACAGATGTACTGGTAAGACAGAAAAGACAGCAAGGAGGTAAAAGACGTAGAAAGACACAAAGTTCTGTTGCCATGTCCCTGTATTTGTCTTGAGGGATCTGAGTGTTTGCTGTCAGTAGGAACCGGTTGGCCAGGTACATGCAGTCAGGCCAGGTGTGGTTTGATGCCTTCAACCTGTTGCCAGCTTGTCAGCTTGAACCAGTCAACTTAATGTGATTGACTGTCCTGCCTGTTGTCACCTACAGCAAGATGACCAAATATGTACCCTTTAACCGACACCTGTGGTGTGAAGAGTCAAGACAATGCCCTGAACTTAAACAACGCTGTAATTTAACATACAGAGGAAAACCTATTAGGCCAAAATTACAGTCCATGAGTACGTGGGCAGCGGCAATTTAGCAACAAACACTCCTCCACACTAGATCTGAAATAAAACAATGATTGTGACTTTAAAATGCCTACTTTAAGTCATAGTTTGGGCGAAAAGTGCAGTGATTGTATTGTTTTTATAGAAAATACCCCCATTTACTTAATGATTATACTGATTAATAAACTTTGTTAAAGTTGTCTCACATTTTTAGGGTAAAACTCTTCATAGTCTATAGTAATTATAAGCCACAGACATTAGCAAATACTTGCTTGTGTCAGACTTTTGCCTTCAGTCTGTGAAACTGGAGTTTGACTAAGGTCAGGTGACAAACTTGGCCAGTCAAGAACATTTCACTGTTCAGCCAGAAAAAATTCCTTGGTAGCTTGGGTTTTGTGTTTAGAATCACTGTTCAGTTGAATTGTCCTAAAACTGGGGGACTGTACATGGAGAGAGATTTTGAGTGCTGCTTTTAAATTGTCAGTGTGTTGCACAAAGAACTACTCTGGAAGGTTTTCTAAGCTTTATTCATGCCTGTATATCTATTGTTCTTAACTGTATTTCAGCCGCAGCAGTTTGTTTCCCACTACATGAACATGGCTGCAAAAGGACACGGCAAACAGACAAGGCAGCAAATATGTGACCAACCTAATGCTGAAATCCTTTCCTCTGCATCAATGAACATAGTTCAAATTGAAAACAGACCTCTAAAGCACACTCTCCAAGTTTTCCACATGCTCAGCTCCACCCTCAGCGATCCGTTTCCCCTTTTCGTTTCACCATCCCTTCTGACATGCAATCTCAAACAAATGGAAAGTTGAGGTCAAATGGGAAGAAAACAAATAATAGAATTGAGGGTCAGAGAGGATGGCATGCATCTGAACAAGCAGTTGAGTGCATGGATTTGTGGTGGGAGTATAGATTTCACAAAGGATCAGAACTTTAGACTAGTTCCTGGAGACTCATGGTAATTGTGCTTTCACATGTTCTCACAACTATACAGCGTCTACAACTGAGACAAATGAGTTGCTGGTTTCCATACCCAGACTTGACTCAGGGAGCAAAGATAACATCTTAGTCATAACAGGAATTCAACATGCATGTAGCCAAAACACATCTAAGATCACAAAGCCAAATTGCAACCACATTTCTGAGACCGGTTTTCCTGTAGGTCAACACCTAAACCAAAGGCAGACCGCTTGGACAAAATGTCAAAACTCAAAATGACAAGACTCACCTCAGAGAGAAAAGGAAGAGGGAACAAAGCACGACAGCACAACTCCAGTAACAGTCCCCTAACACTGTTAGAGCACCTCAGAACATACAAGAGAAAAAACACTGATAGCACACACACAGATGCAAAACACACACCTCTATCTAAACCAGACGAGACAGAAAAACAAGAGTCTGACTGAAAGGTGTGCCCCTGGGCTGAAACTCATTGGCCACGCGACATGAAGGGGTGGGTAAATGGGTGTCACTGAATCTGTGATTGGCTGGAGGGGAGCAGGGAGAGGCTTACTGTGCAGGCTGGGGGCTCCAGACTGGGGGCCAATCAGGGGGAGAAGCAAAATCAGTCTTTTTTGGGAATACAGGGGGTTTGGATATGACTACAGCTGCTGACACGTCATATCACTAGCCATAGTTTATCCAGGGGGAAACTGGGGCCAAAGTCAACCATCCTACACTGTGAAAACACAGGCTCAAAGTTATCCAGCAGAGAGTACGGACACAAAGAATTACGCGAGAGACTAAAAGAAAAATGTTCATTTCTGCTGGGACAAAAAAACAATCCAAACAATGTTCGGGGGGGGCAGCACCTGCACGCTGGGATATGAGTCAAATTACAGCTACATCACCTCATAGACAGGGCGAGGCAGGAAAAAGCAAACTGCAGTGCTGGTGGGGGACACAACATGATGTTTCCCAAAGGATGAAAAACAATTTGCAGTCATCAAGTCCAAGTGCATCTGCAAACAGTTCTGAGCTATTCTTCGTCCACCCTACTGTCCTCTGTTTACAATATATGCTCCGGCTCCAAAATGCATAGCGTGTCCACCTTTACTAGTGAGTATGGTGTAGTGGAGATACAGAGACACTGTCGTTTACTGCTCAGTATTTATTAAGCATCTACACAGACATGTAGCTGATGATCACACATCTAATCTGACATGTATATAACTCCAAAATCGAGCATTTGAGTGTTTCTCCCATTTACATCAGGTGATGATGAATGCATATAGTGTGCAGGTGAAGTGACTGAGGAAAGTACAGTCTGTGTGTGTGTTAGCATTTCAGCCATGCTGCGGTGCACGCTTTGATGCACTTAGCAACCATCTGAAACTAAGCAAAGCATCATACCTTTAACTCTGAATACTGAGGGTTTGGGAATGTGGCAATGTGAATAGTTGTTAGTAGTTGGAATAATTAGTGTCTTACTACAAGCACAAAAGCAATATTCCACCACTAGTCTGAATCTTTTTGACATTGAGGATGCGTCATTATTATTTTGTTATGACGTGAAACATATATGAAGGATTATTATAAGATCCGATTAAAAATACTAATTTAATGTCACTAGTTCACTATCTGTGTTGCCAATTTCCCAAACTTCCACAATGTTTGCATAACTGGTTCAGAGTTTCCATACAGGTATGCACATCATTATGTTAAGTATGTTCCATAAGCATTTTTTAAGTCCTATTTTCTACTAACATACTGTTTTAAATGAGGCCCCAAGTGATTGATTTGATTTCTTCGGCTGATATATGCAGCAGCAGGTTTAGTCACCACAAAGCATTCTGGAGCAGTGCAACAGAGAAAGCTCTCTGGCTACAAAGATACTAATATTAAGTCCAGGACTGAGATGATTAAGCACAGTCACTGACTTGACCTCAGTTCTGGGCAGTGGAATCCAATGCTGCAGTCGGTCCCAGTTATATATGAATATTTAGATGAACATGTATGGAAAGTGAACATCTTAAATTGGGATTAAACATAAAAAATAACCTCGTAAATGCAGGAGGAAATCCTTAGGACCAGATTACACCTCTGTGGTTCCAATGAAACTCTAAACCTCATGAATGCCTTTTGTCTGAGCTACTGCTTCCTGTGTCTGACTTTGTCTTTGATGAGGACACAGTAGTATTGAAACATTAATCTGTTTGCACTATAAAAGACTGTGCATTAGGTAATGTGTTCCAGCCACCCTTTGTACTCTGTGAATTTGCTGTCCTCAAGCTGAGAAGCATCTGTTTCAACTGTATTTAACTGGAGATGTGCACGGAACACTGTTTCTTTTAGATGTTTTCAAGACCTAAGGAATTACTTTCTTAATCTATTAAAATTGTAATGTATTCAGTATAATGTTAGAGTAACAGCTTTTATATTCACGTACATATTCACAACTACAGAGGAAAAAGTGGTCTTTACCTGCGACGAGGGGACATGGGTACATCCCGATCGATGGGGCTATGAGGTGAGTAGCGTCCTGGAGGAGTCGGGGTTCTGCTGGACACAGAGTTATTTCTGTAGTCCGAAGGGGAGAACTCCTGCAGAGGAAAAGGAAAGCAACAATGAATGCAATGAAAATCAAACTTTCTGCAACAGCTGAAACCAACTTTGCAGCCCAGAGGGATCTATGGAGACAGTGTCCAAGTGCTTAGACCATGATGCAATGGGACTATAAAAGAGACACAAAAAGGGCTATGTTCAGCTCAGAGGCAGGAAATCACTGCCAATTTTTCTGGATCATTGCTCCACCAAGCACTGTTTTGGTGATGAACACATGTGGCATCCTTATTTCAGGAAGCCCTACATCTGAAGACATTGTACTGTATGACAATTGGGAATAAAGCAAAGACTGACACACCGTCATGTAAGATATACTCAGTCAAGATCAAAATGGGAGAGATTTACCAGTAGCTTCAATGAGCTCCAGATGGAGAAACACCGTGTATAGAACACAGATCATTCGTTATACTTCTTCACATTTGAGTGAAATCTGGACAAGTTCTTTTAGTTTCAAGTAGTAAATAAATAAATTAGTCATTGTTTGATTATATTTGGTGCACTGTGCTCTTAAATAAAGTTTCTATTGCATGACTCACACCAACTCTCTTCCTGGTTGTTCTTGCTGATCAGTCTCAATCACAGCCACCAACATTAACATTTCTTAACCTGATTACCATTTATAATCAGGGCTGTACTTCAGTCTCTTAGCTGATAGATGATAGATAGCGTGGCAACAGATGTTTGGCGCAAACTGCAGAGCTGGCTTGATGGGAAACGCAGAGCTGGCATGTACTTCGATAAGTCCCACATGCTGTGCAAATCTCACAGTTATAAATAGTGGTTATAAAGACTGTCCATCAGTAAATGAAAGAAAGCATTGCATATACTGAGCCATACGGAACACTTACTGTACAAATAAGGCAATTCAGGAACAAAACTGAGAAAAACTTCACTTAAGTGAGCAATATTTGACTTTTGACAGAAGAGGGCGCTACATACCTACTGAATACAACAAGCTCATAAACTAAGGTCTAGGCAGATGTGCCACTGACTTTTAGCTGTTATTTGCAGAAGCCAAAGTCAGGGGAACACAGTTAGATCAATATGTGCAAATGTTGATATATTTAACTTTAATCATGACATATGAGAGCATCACTGAGCCACTTGGTGAAACTGACACCAGGCACGTGTCCACAATAAACCCTCAGCACACCTGGACTAAGTTTGCACAGCACATAAATCTTCCCAGACACTTTTACTGTCAGGAATCCCAACAAACAAATTGTTTTAACCACAACACCGTCTGATATCTAACATGTCCTCCTGTCATGTTGACCACTTACTGATCACAAAAGGCATGCTCATGCACTCCAATATTCAAACTAACAAAATGACTTGTTTTTCAAAAAAAGGAACAAGTCTTCAAACAGTTTCACAACTTTCGTTTAGCAAAGGAAATAAAGTCATTACTTCATTTCAGGTCTGTGCACAGTCCAGGAAAACTTACTCTGTGAATCAAACAGCCCACAGACAACTCAAAACTACAGCTTTCACAACTGAGTTTTTCTCCCTCAACTGTCACCAGCTGGCATCAGAGTTTCACGGGCTCCATCCAAGAGAGAAATGACTCCACCCAACTCTTTGAACTGGTACATGTCTGAGACTCAAGTTGGAGCTGATGCAGGAGCTCAGCACTGACACAGTGGCATGGATGGAGTCAAAGATTTGTGTGTCCAATGCCAGCAGCCGCTTCCAATTCAGCAACTCTTTGAACAATGTCTCTGTTCTCAATTGAGTCCAATTTTCCTCTTCTTTTTCCTTAGTGAGTGGGTAGATTAGTGGTGCATGCCAGGAAGCCTTTACCAGAAACGATCATTGGGACGTCTCCCTGCGATTCCTCCCAGGATAAACCCAGCATAATAACTCAAGGCTCATAAGATCACATATTTCATATCATCAGAGCACAAGAATAGACGTCCATGTCCTCTCCTGCTGTGAACCAATCTAAAGGGCATATACCTGATGGACATAGATGCTTTAGAGATTCCTTCAAGAAGACCAAGTGAAGCCACACAGTATGTGTACATATATCCACACTAATGCAAACCAAGCATATGTTATATAAGTGTCTGGCTACTGAACATGGATCTTCATGCTTCCTAATAGCATAAGAATTTACGGACAAAATCACAACTCTGATCTATGAGACTCAGGAGGAATGCAATGAAGTGAAGAAAAACAAAAGGAAGAAGGAGAGAAAGTAAAAACAAGCACTCTGCTGTGACAGGGAGCATGCAGCTGTGATTGAGCTTGACCTTAGAAAGTTTAAAAAAACTTTGTCTGCACAACCAGAGCAGTTCTCGCATCACCATCATCTATTCTGCTGTATATAATGCCAGAAGTTTATTGCAGTAACCATGGCACAACTGGCAGTGGCCTTAAACTAGGCTCGCCACAACATCTTTGTTCTAAAATCATCACTGTTCCACAGTAAGCCATCAAACCATTACACACGGTTGATCTCAGAGCTACAATGCATTTGATAAACTGCACCACAGCAGTGCCAACAATGCCCCCATGTTTTATGCACCAGCAATCTCAGGGAGGGGCACAGGCGAGCTGAGGGAAGCCTATTATTTTGTCTTGGATGGGAGCATGGTCAGAGATGGGAGAGACCACTGGAGAAAATCATCAGCCAATTTTTTGTGGTTCCTGCGGCTGGCGAGGGGAGGAAGCTCTGATTAAAGCTGCACTGAACTGTAATCAGGAGTTCATAGTCAACAAACCCAAGATCATTAGGGCAAGTCATTGGTATGCTGCGCTGGCCTTAAGCTGCCTATGCAATAACACATTCACTTTACAACCTGTAAGTCTGCCACTTAAAGTTTTTGCTGAGGGGGATGTGTGAGGCCATGCAAACACAAACTCTTACTTTTTAAGAAAGCCTTTAAAACTGACCTTAAATCTCCTTTTTATGAGTGACAGGGTTTTACACAAACACAATATTATCTTACAGTCACGAGAGGTTTCAGTATTTGTTTTTTCTTTTTTCACTGGGTTAAAGTGGGTGTGGTTCAGTTGGAAAAAGGTGATGTCACCTCTTTTCATACACCAATCCAAACTGAGCCCCACCTGAACCAAAAGGTGATCGCAACCGAATGCCAGGTTAACTTTGATTACTGTCTATTTAGTGATGTATATCTTATACCAGAGAAATGTAAGACATATAACCTTATAAAAAAAAAAAAAAGCTGTAATTTTGAAAGCTCTAACTTTCTGCATCTGTCCCCCAGCAGCAGTAAGACAGCTGCAGAAAAGATGGCAGTCTAGTTGTGGAAGGTTGGAGCCTGATATTTATTTGAATCAGCCATCCATTTTGTATATTCTTCTCATCCGTGACGGGGTGAGGGGTCTGGAGTCTATCCATTCATGCCTCAAGAGAGAGACACCCTTGTGTGTCAGCAAAAAGTAGCCTGGCATTAATGGGATTCAGCTTTATATCAGCATGTACTAATGAAAACATATAATGAGGCACTTTTGATGTTCTTTGCCATCGTCTGAATTTACTTTGCTGCTAATATCAGTCAAGACAGGTCTGACAAGCTGTGGCAAACCACATTTCTCAACACATAAAGAGTCCAAAAGCAGTAATTTGTGTGTTTTACATTGCTGTGTCACTTTAATTTATTGATCTCATCTCTTCTCTTTCACTATCCATTCATGTATACGCCACTATTGCATTAACTTTGTGTTCTCTCTGTCTTATAGCTTGTACCTTGTCGTCTCTGTAGCTAGCTGCACGTATCTCTGGCCCTGGAGCTGCATGTTTCTGATTTGCTTTTCCTGGCCTTACCAACCTGCCCAGTGTTTATTGCTATATTCCTCGTTGTTTCTTGCCGCCCATCTTTCCATTCCATTCTTCTCTCACCCCCAACCAGTAAAGACAGATGGCTGCCCACCTTGAGCCTGGTTCTGCCAGACGTGTCTTCTTGCTGAAAAGGAATTTTTTTTCTCCTCACTGTTGCCAAGTTGGATTTAATTCTAAAATACTGTAATTGTTTACCCTTGCTAATATATGTAAAGTGCCCTGAGATTACACATGCTGTGATTTGGCGATTATAGAAATCATTAGAAATAAAAAAAAAATCTCTTTCAGATTTTTTAAAAGTCCTTTGCTCCTCCCAAGAGTGACTTTATATAACTGAACTTGTTTTTCTGATTTGAGTGTATAAATGACCAAGTCTGTGGCTTATATTCAAGAAAAGCCTCAGCAGAGTAGGGAAAAATAGTGGAAAAACTGTCAAAAATGTACGACTATCATTGCAAAACACAAACAAGGCATTGTCTATGATTGGCCACTTCAAAACATAAACAAACAGGAAATGGCAAACTCAAGTGAGGGCAGCTGTTTCAGATCAAGACCCATGGGAGACATCGGGGACAGTGCCAGCAGAGGAGTCTTCAGTCTGGCTCCAAGCAAGCCACTCTGCATCATCATTACCACCCTGCAACTTCAATTACAGGGCATTGGCCAGCAGCACATAGGAGCGATGCCTGGAGGAGCTTATATTTTGGGAAGCCTGGTGCTGCTGTAAGAAAGTGCTATAACTGCTCATTCACTGTCTCCACCACAGACATGACTGCTGTAGTACAATGAGGCGGGGGACACCAGACATCCTGGGCTGGGTAATAATCAGAGCTGTGTACAGTGTTTCCTATCCAGCAGTGTGCACTAGTGGAGGTCCTGAGCAAAGGCCTAAGGCTAACAGTAACCTACTCGTTATCCACTGTCACTGATGGACCATGCCTTGTAATTATGTCTGAGCAATGGTGCATTACTGGGCCTGTATTCTGTAACAAATAAAGACAATATGTGATTGAACATGGAACATCGTCTTATATCAAAATTCATGTCATTAACATTCTTTACCTTTTTTATTGCATCAGTTCCCACGGCTGCTGCTTCCTGAAAGGTCTGAGGTCTCAGACTGTAGTGCTGATCACAATATTGATATAACTACAACAGTCGGTTGATGGGTACATAGTGACTATAGCTCCTATAGAAACTGCTTCAAGTGATGAAGCCAACACGTACTATAAATAAACTGTACAGAGGATCTGGTTTTCAAATCTTAAGGCATGCTTATGTTATCCGTCTCCAAAATAGTGATTTAAATCTCTCATATACCCAGTCCATACTACATTACTTGGAGAAGGCTTTAGAAGTCAAGTTCATTCTTCTCAATCATCTATAATGCTTTCTACATATAAATTCTTGGCAAAGGCTTACATAGTGCAGCATTCAATAACATGGAATAAAGTGACAGATCTTTGTGATTGCTGTACTAATACCTCCTCTTTCTCCATTCGCTCACTGCGGCCACACACCATTAGTCTGCTTCAGATATAAACCATATGTACAAGATTAGAACAGCAGAGAGAAGAAGACAACAGGATGACTGTGAACATACAGTAATAGACTCTGTGCACGGCTGCTGATGTCAGCTACAACAGAGCTACATTTAGTTTTTTAACTTTCTGCCTGTGAGTCTGTTATTTCCAGTCTCCAGTCCTGATTCAGTGTCTGTGCCAAAGTAAACTCTTCTGGTACACCTATGAATGTACTAGCATATGCTCCTAGACGAGTTGGACAACAAGAACATCATGGAACAGTTATTCTGTGTTGTAGTTTTATTTCCTGAAGTTCAGCACATGATAAATATGGATGGACCTGAATGTGTGAATTGTGAAGCAAGTAGCAGCACAGCGAATACTTTTAGACCTGAGAGAGGCCAAAGTAGTCTCATGTGATCATAGTGTAGGTGGTCTGAGGGAGGCTCTCACCCACACTGCCACCAAAACTCAGAGACACAATGAGGGATGAATACGAGTCTGAGTGTTTATTTATACATGAAGGGTGCTATGAGCAACACATTTTTTCATCCCTATTAAATTCCCCACAAGGCTCCGACTGGAGCTGCATATCAAGCTCATTAGACATCTGGAGTTCATTATGGTTGGACTAAAAATCGCTGGACTTCTTGATACTTCTAAATTATGGTTGCCCAGATGCCTCTCTTCACATGTATCAAAAGAAGGACAGTAACAATTAAGACAAGCTGAGTTTAAACCAAGTGTGCTGATAGAAATGATCATAATGAGCCTACAGGTCTAGATATGGTCTCTTTGTTTTTCCTTACAATTGATTAGTGCAAGTCTGAAAGTATTACAACAATATCTGTCACTGGTTTCACACAGTCATACAGTAATGCTACTATATAAATAGCACTATGTACTAAAATGCAATACAATGTGATGGAAGGCTGCCTATTACTCATATTTCAACAGGAATTCCCACTAATGGCTAAAACATAAATCTAAAATGTCAACAAGCTATGAATTCACAGTGTCTCAGTGTAGAAGAAATATTCTCTCATGTTAACTGCAGATGCCATTTTACCAGCTTCACAATTATGATTTATGACCAACAAATGCAGCCCACGTAACCATTACCCTACAACATAGGTGTTGTCCTGTGTAAAACTAGGGGAATATATGCTAACATGTCTATTTTTGTTGGCATGAATACACTGAGGGGCAGTTATTCACGTCATTCCCCTGACAACAACTTTTGGAATGTTGACATACCGCTCAACCACCTTCGTAAACAGCACCAACTAGTAAAAAGGCCCATCTCTCCAAGCCAGCATTTCCCCATAAAACTCGCAGGGCCAACTGTCCCCATGAGTGCACCCGGAGGCCTAGAAAGCACGGGGAATCAAAAGTGCCCCAGTTTGCTTTTCCACTCCAGGGGAAAGAAAAACAGGCATGCTGATCAATCAGTGGGGATGAGGAGAGGCATGCTGCCCATGGAGTGGCCACAATGGACCCCAAGCTTAACGGCTATGCGTCCTCGTGAAACGGCCTCACACTGTCCAGTCACAGAGCTCACTGTGCAGAGAAGAAGAAGAAAACATCCCTCCACCATAGCCGCAGCCAGCACTACTCCCCGGACACTGGCTTGGCTTAGCACAGCACTGACATGCCAAACCAAATAAGAGGCCCACTCATGTCAGACCTGAAATAGTGCATCATTCTAAGCCATCATCGTCAAGTATAAGATATGCCTGTCAGTACTTAGTGCTGCAGGAGCCACTGTAGGTGAGGTGAATTTACGTCTACAAGTTTCCAGTCTTGATGAAAAAATGTTCTAATAAGTTCAATTGTCAATCAGTGTGTGCAATATAAAGTTTTACATTTTGACTTAATTAAAATAAAAACATGAAGTTAGTTCTATTCCTGAACGCGAAGTCTTTATTTTTGTTCCAAAGCGATGACCGCAGCTTTGCACTCCAGTCCACCACAGCCTCCAGAATAGAGGAGCACAAAGCCTTCCGCTGGTGTGCAGACTGGCCAGCTGTGAGAAGAGTGAAGGACAGAAATGTATGGGACAGAGGATGTATGGAGGAGTACCTGCTCTCCCCTCCCTGGATAAAGAGCTTAGTGACACATGTCATTCAGCCAAGGCCACTCGAACCAATTTAGCATAGAGAGGAAAAGTTTGGTCTGCACTGGCCCAAAACTGTATGTCACCCTGCTGTAGCCGGCCATCCTACACTACGAGGGATATTTATAAAGCCACCTCCCTGTCCCAGCACAGGATCATGCAGCCCACTAAGGCAACCCTCAGGAACCTCAAAGTGCAGCAACTGCAAACCCAGACACAGAGCCTGGTCTTAATGGCCAAGTGACGGGTCATGTCTCATAAAAAGTAGTTTGGTTTTGGCCCTGCTCAGTGCAACAGAGATCCCGTTGTGGTCACTTCTTGATGATATAAACAGATGCTCTGAATCATGACAGTGGCCGGCAAGCCCAGATACAATCTCATGCATGGCTTCCAGGAATCTAGGATGCATTTGCTTCATTTGTCACGGTCTTGAGATAGTAGGCATCAAAGTGAACCCAGCCATGACAATACAAAACAAAAGTACAGGGTACAATGTTATACTTATTAGAACATCAATGTAACTTCAGAATAGTAAATTGAAAAGACTTCACTCACTTCATCCTACAGGGGTTCTAACACTTATGTCTAACAATACATGTAAAATCTCTACAGGTTTTTTGACCCTGTCTTTTGTCTTAAGAAGACTGTCGGGCAGGTTTGAACAGTTGGAGTGTTGCTTCAAGTAACTTCAGCGAGGCCGATGCCTTTTGCAACAATTAATTAAGCTACACATTGTGATTAAAAATTCTTATTCAACACACCACCCTTCAGAGCTTTTGGTCAAGATGCACTGTATAGATTTCCTTCACTTGAATGGTCAAATGTGTATTATATGGGCAATGTAAATGTCAAGGCAGACATTCTTGTCCTAAAAGAAAGCAGTTTTATAGTTAAACTTAAAAGCAAAAACATACAAACGATGGTACAGACTATACGCACACAGTAATGTAAAGACGTGATTAAGCGAAAGTAATAAAGTGCAGGGTCCTCTTTTAAACATTCAATTCTAATCTTTGCACATTATCATACAGTGCATTTGTTCTGTGTGGTGACTCATTAAAGACACTGCTCTATCTGGACACTCCAGAGTGGTGTGATGGCTTAAGTACAGTCTGGGAATGTCAGCCGGCTCCCTAGTGTCCACTCCGCTCCACCCCATCCCCCCTCTGCTCCAGATACCATCACACAACAACAGGCCTTGTGACACGAGGGAAAAAGCAGCACCAGCCTTCCACAGCATCTGCCATCACAGCCACTATTGTACACAGGCTTTTTCTCAGGACATCCAACACCCTGGAAAATGGGGGATCCTGTTGCGCATCCCACTCTCCGCACTCAGGGAGCCAAAACAGGAGTGGAAAAGCCTTTTAGGAGCTTTTCAGTGAGGTTGATCACCTGATACAGCAGCTCTCTGCACCTCTCAGGCAGCACAGAGGCCCTTGTCATGAAGGCCCCACATCTCAGCGCTCACTGGGATGCTGTGTTCCTGCCAGCCAGAGAAGCATAATGCACAATGTACCCATGGCAGGCCTCTTCCCAGCCATTTCCCTGCCGAGTGCTCTGAAAGAACTCAACTCACTAATCACAGCGTTGTGGTGGGAGGCTCATCACCACTTTAAAACCAGGGTAGACATCCTTTGGAGGAATGGGTCAGCCAAAGCCCAAAACTCTCATCTACTAGGCTCATTTAACTAAAAAATACAGAAGAAAACAGATAAAAATAGCCAAAAAAGCCTCTCAGATGATACAAAACAATATAGATTCCAACATAAGAAAAACGAGAGAAGGAATTCATTTTAAATTGGCAATGAGAATGGGAGAACAGGAAACTCCTCAAATACCACAAACATGCAAGGTCCTCCCGACAGGAGCACATTTATTTCTAAGAGCTGCTGATTGAGCTCTCAGCCACAACACACTCCTAATGTGTTTTTTGGTAGACCAACTTCCAGTTTGCTCCACTATGGTCTGCAGGCCGCCACACTAAAACTCTGAGGTTGGTTTTTGAATGTGGTTTCAGACGCTGAAAAATTGGAATCTATATGTCACGGTGGCTTACGCCGTCTTCAGTAAGAGATAACACACTGATAAACCTTCAAGGTAATATAAGTAAGCCGGAGTGTGCATGAGGAAGCTGAAGGACAAGTCAACTGTAAATAAAGACTGTTCCAACACCTGTCTTTAGCAGCTGCAGAGACGAAGATATCCTGACTTTTAGTCTCTAAATTGGGTCAAACTCAAAGAACACTGAATGCTAGAATTCCCATATTGCACCTTAGTAGTATCTTCTTTTAGACTGATCTTGTGTGGTCAGTACTTATATTATTTAAAATCAATCCCAACGTTGAAATAAACCTGATGATATAATCTAGATTATTTTGTGTTTGCAAAGTCTAAGTAGTATTCTTTATGAAAAGTAGCTTTTTTGAACTTTATGTGTTAAGTGTTTTTAGCCTCAAGGGATTTATGGCACAGAATTCACCCACAAATCTAAGACTTGACACTAAACAGCTTTATCATCTCCAGTTCATTCCACTGTCTGCCTCAGGTGTCAGTTGCCCAAGTGAGCATAACATATCTCACTCCTGTCAGTTGCAGTGTGATATGGGATGTTAACTTGAGCGTGAGACAGTCAGAGAGCTGATAGATATCTGCATTAGGGGTTGGCTTATCATCTTCCTGGCCAATTACTGGACTACATATCCGGGTTGTTTAACTCTGTATGATCTGATTGATGATTAAATTATAAAAAGGCAGCCAACTCTCTGAAAGGTTACCGCTTGTTATAAGGTTCAATGTCCAGCTTACAACATGAACATATTCTGTCAATAATACCATTATATTTGAATGGCAGCTTCCTGTTATCACATTAAAGTACCTAGAATTTTGACACAAAATGTTACTTAGACTAGACTAGACTAGAAAAATCCATATATACAAACAGAAATCCTGCTCGGCCTTCATGCCCTAAAACAACTTGGAAAGAGACAACATGCCATGTGGTTTTGTATTAGTTATTAAAAAGGATTCTGTCTTGCATTCCTAACGGCTAAACTTTAATGGGGCCCAGTTTCATGGTTGCTATGAGTGGCAGAAGCATTTTATTGCAACGACGAATGGTCAAAAATGTTTGGAAAAAAGTAATGACAGTATCCTTAAAATACCCACTTGGACCCAAGTTTCATCATGGAGAGACTGGTTCATCTTCCTCCCAGTGTGTAGAGATAAGTGACTGAGCATCTGAATCCTATTTAACATTTTATAACACAAATAATCCCAAACTCCAAGCGAAGACTTAAACTGGACCTTCTCAGCCAGCTGCCTCTTAGAAGGAATGCTTGAATGTTTTCAAGTTCAAACCTCTGCATATTTATCTAACTTTATGTAATGTCCACAGTTATAAAAATGGCTGGAATTCTTTGTGTCGCTACAAAAGGTCTTGGATGTTTTTTCCTGCTCTGTCATCTCACATGTTCTCTCTCCAGTGGGACCCATGCATGAGACTGAGTATGTAGGCATAGCTGAAATAGCTCATGATGAACTTTCCCACAACATTTTCTCTCTTTAACTCACTGAAGTCTTTCCAGACGCCTCAGTTCCCCCTCTTGGTTTTGTTGCTGGAATGGTAAATAGACACAGCATAGCTTAGCTGCAGTCTTATGATAACCCCAAGTCTATATTTTACTTCTTTCCATATTTTACTGCCTCATGAGACTAATGAGGCCCCATTCAGACAACTAAATGTTAAGGCCATTGTTCTGATGGAAAGAAATCATTTTTTTCTTGGAACAGGCTCTGAATAAGACAGCTCCAGACTTTTGTTCAGCTTAATGTCAGATATTCTCAAAGACTGACCTTTGTAGTTTATACACTCCCTGCTATAAAAATGTCAAACCCAGTCTGTATCCTGCCTTTAAAGTGCACATTCAGTACAATGTCCACAAACCCTTTCTAGGGCACCCGCTCTGGCATCAAGAGGGAAGGCTAAGAATTCAAATATGTTATTCTTATAGACTGAGCCAGTGCAGTCAAAACAAACGGCACAGAGCAATATAGAGAGGACAAAAACCATCAGCTGTACTCTCTGAGTGAACCGCAGCCTTAAACTCCAGCTACAAATGAATGACAGATTTACTTTATGAGGATCTCGAATATATTTGACCAGTACATGCACAACGCACGCAGACAACGATCATTATGTCTGAATATCATAAAACAAAAACCATAAAAATCTCTGTAAATTCAAACGATGACACCAACAAACTGGCTGTTGGAGACAATTTTACGCTTGTTAGAAACCAATTGTCTCCATCTAATTAAAGACATTTTATAGCTGTAATCCAGCAGCATTTTGCAGGGTGGAACAGTTTCGGCTAAAAAAAAATGGACAACTCTTGCCTTCAAATCTTACACAGTTGAAAATCTGTTACAGAAGGAGTAGTTACGAAGGAACAAAAAGAAGATTTGAGTGAAACCAACCTGCGACAGTGGTCTGGAAAGCCGGTTACTCCTCTCCTCTGGTGACCATGAGCGCAGCTGGAAACTGTAACATATGGACAAAAACAAGTCACTGATACATGTGTATGCTTGTGAGTTGGGCAACATATATACACCGATCAGCCACAACATTATGACCACTGACAAGTGAAGTGAATAACATTGATCATATTGGTACTATGTGGTGTTCTGCTGGAAAACCTTGGATTTTAACATCCGTGTTGATGAGACTTAGACACCCAAATAAACATTGTCCCAGAACAAGCACACTCCCTCATGTAAATAGCAATCCCAAATGTCACTGGCCTACCCCTGCAGAAAATGCACCCCACCACATGGCATTTCAATCAATCAGGAAGATCTTGAGGAACATGACAATGGCCCAAGATGTTGATTTGACCTCCAAACTCTGATCAAGCATCAACAGGATGCAGTGGAACAAGTTTGATTGACAGAGGCCCCACTGCACAAGCCAGAGTACCCAAAGGATCCACTGCCAACGTTCTGGTGCCAGACCCCACAGGACACCTTGAGAGGTCTTCTTGTCCATGTCCAATGGTTCAGAGCATTTTTGATCACATGAAGGGGGACCAACACAATATTAGGCAGGTGGTCATAATGTTATGCCTGATTGGTGTATGTCTGTATGTATGTGGTGGAACCTGGCCTCCTGTCAGTTTGCAAAAGTTTCCCTAGTGTAATGCAAGTTGAGTATCTCTGGAGTGAAGAGTGGATCAAACACAAAGGTTTACCATCTCCAACATAAGCTGCAAACGTTAGCATCTCCAGCTAACTATCTTACTACCTACAATACCCATGTGCTCATTCAAAAGCCAACTAGCATGTAATAAAATAACTAATAAGATATCAGCTTTTCAGGTCACATTAAAACAACCTTGTTTATTTCACTCTGTAGGATTTTCCCATTGCAGGCCTTTACAATATAGCCGAGTAACAAAATATGTAGGCACATAATTAAGAAACTTGAATAAATAGAATCCAATAAAATAAACATATTAAAAGGAAAAAATAGTCAAATAAAGACATTAAAGATAATTGGAGGTAAACTAAGATGAAATAAAAAACTTAAACTGCCCTCAGGAAAGAAATGAGTCATCTGTAGATTGTTCTGCGTGTTATTCCAGGCTGCAGGTGCGCAGTGAATAAAACTGGATTTTCTCAGCTCGGTAAGAAACAACCGGCACCTGCAGTGTAATCCAATCATCTGAGTGTGTACGGTGACGGCAAAGAAGTGGAGTAAAGGTGGTAAAAAAAAACTATTTACAGAACCTCATATCTCACTATCGCACCTCACAGAGAGGGAGGTTCACCTGACAGCTCACGATGATGAGCGTTCTATTTATCGTCAGTAATAAATCTTATTAGTGTGAGTCACAGGTGCTTTGGTTTCAGAGTTGTCGAAAAGCAAACACGCAATAGCTGTCAAAGTAAAGGCGTCACTTTTATTTTTTGTAATGTTAAAAGTGAAAACCTACTTTTTGAAAACATGTCTTATCTTATAATTTTCTATTTATACTCATCAGACGACCTATCTTCATGTATGATCAGCTGGTGGTAATGTTGACTGCTTTGCACAGCTTCAGTCTCTGTTTTGGCTCAGTATCGTGCTGTAACCATTAATGGATTCTTGATTTAAAACAACTCGGCAGGAAACCCAAAAAGTCAGCCAAAGACAGTTTTTCCAACCAGCAGCAGCAGCCAATGTTAACCAATCAGCCAGCTGCCTATAACATCACCTGATAAAATAAAATCCACTAGTGACAGCTGCTATTTCAGTCGACAAGAAACGTACCACCTGCTTTTGTCTGTTGATATCTCAACTCGAGGACCTGTTGTTTTCTGATGCGACGAGAATCTCGATTGTAATTCAGCAACATTATATTTTCAAACCTGCACACGAGGAGCCGCGTTAATTAGGGCTTAGCAAACAGAGGGTTCAGCGTGATTTAATTTGAACTTCACATTTCAAATCTGTGGGCAGAGTTTATGGCACTTTGATGTTATGCTGATCGGCCTCTAATTTGCATCTGTCCAAAAGCACGTTTCAGGCACATCCGAAGGCAGCAACCAAGGAGCCGTATTCGTCCTTGTCCGGCGTGATTTCCAGCTAGTTGACCTCTGCCACTGCTTCCAAGGCACTTTCGGGCTATTAGACTAATTTGTTCTGGGCTCCTGCAGTCCTGCAAAAAGGGAGCAATGAGAAGGGGTTTTTTTAGCGTACAGTGCGCCTTCGCAGGAGGGTTGTAATTAGCACAGACTGCCTCACCTACACCTGTGCAGCCTGACAGATGCCTTGACTGATAAACACAGTGTGCGCCCACTCCAATTTTACAGTTAAAATCTGAATAAACAAGAATTAGTTGACATTGACGCTCAGGTTTTACCGGATATTACAGCGTGAGTGGGATCACTTAACCTTCCCGTTTAACCTCTTAATGTGTTTTTTTGTTCGGCCCGACTGAGGTGCAATTTAAAAGGGGTCACCTGCTGACCTTCAGCGGCGGTAATAGTGTCACTATCTCAATAAGAGGACTTGTAAGGCTGGTTGGGAGATTAAATCGGTTTAAACGTGTGGGAGGGTTTGTGTTTGTGAATCGGTGCATGTGTGTGTGAGTAGCTTCCTGTAGGGCAGGTCAATGTCACCGGATCACCGAGAATAGCCTCCTTATCTGCGTGCCAGCGCTGTTCCACTTGACACAAGGGACGGTTGTCAAATGAATCAAAGCATAAGAGCCTCCGCCACAACAAATAACCCTGTTACCTTTGTGGGAGGATTGAGAGATGACTCCCGTGGACTCTTCCCTATTAATAATTAAAAACACTGATGCTGTTGTCACTTTTCATAAATCAAATTTAACAGTACAGTGATGGAGGGTTTGTGTGCAGCGAGCATGTTGCGGTGTGTGTGTGTATGTGTGGAGGTGAAATGACTTACAGTGTGACCTTAGCTGTTCCATGATGGATGTTGTTTAACATCCGTAGCAGGTTTTTTTTTGCTTTTTGTTTTTGATGAGCTTCTGACAATTGAGGGCGGTTCCGTGGAAATAATCATACCTGAGTAAACTCACTCAATAAATGCACAAAATTAATCAATGGGCAAAACGTAATGTGTTTAATTGCTTATTTTTTTTGTACATTAATGTTGCATAGCGCCAAGAGGTTGAGAGGTTTGTTTACCTGCAAAATGAAAACTAATAGAATAAAAAGATATTTATAGAAACCAATTTGCCGCCCAGTCCATAAACAGCTCAGTAAATGAATGGCTGCTGCTGCTTCTCTGTGTCTGCGAGTCTCTAAAAGAGCCATACAAAACCTTCCTCAAGGCACTCAGCGTTATCACGAAGGACAGAGAGGTAATGTACTGTCACACTGACAACTGTGCGTCTTTGAAGCTCCATGCATGTGCGTGCATTTGTGCGCCGACTGATAGGCTGCATTTGTGCACTTTTTATATGTGTGTGTGTGTCTGTGTGAGGGTGTGATCGCGGCCGTGTGCAATCAGGCCGTCCAGCCTCTGTGCAGCAGAAGAAGCCCATGGGACCTCTGTGATAAATTGTTGACAACCTGCAGTAATTACTGATCTGTGCTCTGATAGCTTCAGCCACCAAGTCCGAGTAGGAGAGATAAAGCAGCAGATAGTTTTCAATCTCCCGCTTCATCATATATAATAAAGAGATCGCCCCGCTTGATCACCAGAGAAATCTGCTCAAACAAATTAATATTAGACTCTGTTTGTTCCGGAGAGCGTTTCTTGTTCGAGAGGGGTGGAATAAAAAAGAAGAAAAAAAAATTGCACTCTTTCCTTGGTTGTGACTTTTAACTTTCAATTTCTCTCCTTCTGTGAGTCACATTCCTTTGACAGAGCTATAATGGCGCCGAGATGAAAATGGATGAAAATAATGAATTCACTGCGCACATTCTCACATAGGGCTCTGCAGCTACAGTGTGCCTGATGACATTTAGATTGTATTTGTGTTTCTCTGTGGGTGACACGTGTCAAAGAGCAAATCTTCGCTTTTCATCTCAGTGAATCTCTAATTACAGTGCAGTGAATCATGTTATTTCCTCCTATTGATATCTTCTCACCGACTCGTTCGCGAAAATCATTCACTCGCAGGAAATCAAGTAAATTGTGTATAACTGGTGTTTGGAATGTGACGCCTTTCTTGTAGCATCTGTTTGTATTATCAGACGGCATGCTTTCAAGCTTGTTTGTTGGGTGGCTATTTTGCCAATGGAATCTTAGCCGCCATGCTAGCAGGCTAACAAAATGGGAAATTATCCCCCTGAAAGGCGAAAAAAGCACTTTGGATCAAACACTCTAATGAAGCAGTTGTGGTGTGGTGCAGACATGAATGGGTTAATTGTGATAATTTCCAACTGTGCGTTCACACGTCTCCTCTAATGTGTTGCTATAATGCACAGTAATGGGAGGTGTGAGAGGCTCTGATTACATCTCTGTGGTCTGCAGCTACAAAGTTGGGAACTTTCATTCATTGCTGCTTTTTTTCTTTCATAACTTCATTTTAATGTGTTCACATCTACTGCCGGTGATGCATTCCCCGAGTGTAATTTTGACTCAACTATGTAGCTTTTAGCTCAGTTTGAAGTGAAGTGGGAAGTGGGGAATTGGCTGTAATCGTCTTCTCATCCACTTTCCAGGTGGAACTGCTATTCGTAAGAGAAACTGCAGCAAAACAGGGAGTGTAGTCGTTTGATTGGCTTTTTTCGGATGGTAGGTGACCTCAGAGAGGTCGTCTGTGGCCTGTGAGAGGTGAAACAAAAACAAAAGTTGAATTTTCATTAAATGCATATCTTTCATCTAATATTTCGACTGGGTTTGATGACACAGCTGGAGGACACTTGATCCAAGCAAAGAGATACTTCAAATTTTTACCCTTCATTAACAGAGAACCTCAAAACCCATCTGCAAGTTTGTCAGGCATGTTATCTTCACAAAATCATCAAATAACACAATTAATTAGAGCAAAAAGCTGTAAAAACTGTGAACCTATAGGATTATCAACTTTCCAACAGTCCTTGAACTACCATCTGTGGTGGGTCATACCCTTGGGAGAAATTAATTAAATCTAAGCATAAAATCATCATACATCTCAGTAAAAATGTGCCTAAAATAAATCCTTTCCACTCAACAGATTCTGTCAAAAACTAAAGATTCTGTGTTTCTCTTTGCACCTGAGAAACCCTTAATGACTAAACAGCAACTGACAATGTGGCAAAAACTCTGAGAATTTTTCTTTGAACTGCAGACAGCAGCAGATTGGAGACTAATATGGAAACAAGGTAGAGAGATTGACTTGATGAATAAAGAAAAAACAACAGTTGAATTCCTTTGATCATTTATTTTGCAAAAATGAAATAACCTATGAAATAACCTGGAATCAGCATGTACAACAGAGGTGTGACCAACGCTGGAAAAAAGAAGGCTCTATGCAGATATTTTAATACTTACATTGTTATCACTACAAACGAGAAACTTTTCTCTCTACTCTGCACATCAACTCTAGAAAGATATTTCACCATGCTGAATGTATCTTCCAACAAATTGCTAACACTTGCTCCCTTGTATACCATTTTTGTTGCATTTGATTTTATTGATCAAGTCAATCTCTCCTACTGTTTCCATATTTCCATATCCATATATTTGCAAAAATAAATGATCAAAGGAATTCAACTGTTGTTTTTTCTTTTTTTTTCTGATTTACGGCATTATAACTCTGTCATATTGCACACAATACATTTCTGAGTTTTCTCTACTTCCACTCATGGTTGTTCTGTTTCCATAGAGGTGCAGGACTTTATACTGCAGTGAAAAATGAGCCCACAGTGAGTACAAATGTGACAAGACCAAAAAATGCCTAAAATATACTCGAGGTTCACAGTGTTAACAGATTTTTTTTAGCAAAGCAACAAGCTGTGAACATAACAGTAGTTTAAAAAAAAATATTTTAATTTATTTTTGGCCTTTTATGCCTTTATTGGATAGGACAGTGGACAGAGTCAGAAACGGGAGAGAGTGGGGAAGGACATGCGGTAAACTCCCGAGGTCGGAATCGAGGACAGCCGCTATGTCTCTGCACTTTGGTCACGCGACATAATCATTAGGCTATCGTGGCGCCCCCAACATAAGAGTAGTTTATTATCACTTGATAAATTAAATAAGGCAACAGTATCAGTAAACAGTAAACACTTATTTATACTGTACATCCATCAAACATGCAACGTTATTATTCACTCCCACTTGCTGCCAATGAAGCTGATGCCAATACTTGTGCTTTTTCAGTATTACTTTGGCCACCACTAACTGAGAAAAGAAATGGTGCTTATTAATGCTTCACTATGTTCACAAAATGAGTTGTTAACTTTGTCTGTCACTAGAGCTTTTTTAGTTGTGCTATGAGCAAGATGCTAAAATGCCTTATTGAACATGTTCATTTTTCATTACTACTCACTTATCTTTCATTATTTGCACAGTATCACCATCTGTCATTCACTATTTGCACTCGCCGGTGTACCTTCACACCAGCAACATGCTTCAACAAGTCACTGGCCTCACCAATGTCCAAAGTGTTTATTGTTCTCTTATGTGTTTGTCTGTTTTCTATCTGCTATCCTGTTCTCTCTCCCTTTTAGCCTCACCCTAACTGGTTGAGGCAGACAGCTGCCATCCCTGAGCCTGGATCTGCCGGAGATTTTTCTTTCCTGGTAAAGGGAATTTTTTTCTTCCCAATGTTGTCAATTGCTGGCTCAAAATGAATCCAAAGGAAATGTTGGATTTGTTGGGTTTCTTAATTTTGTACGGTTGCTATGTGAAGTGCCTTGATATGAAATATACTATGAATTGGCGCTATGTAAAGGGGTACCAAGCTTTATTAATTTCAGCTTTGAGGTGATGCGACTGAGACAACTACTACTTGTAATGAAGGACACTGTTGATTGACATATAATGGCATCACTGTGTTCCCCAAATGTTTACCACAAGGACACAACGTTGCAGCCACATCAGAATGGAAGGACAACTCATTGTTATGGTCCCCAACAAACCCAACTTGTACAACTGCATTCCCAGCTCATATAGGGACAGAAATTAAACATGTGATGCTTGGGTCCACATTTCTGAAGTCATCAACATATGGAAAGTTTGCTGTGTAGGCTATGGAAACCAGGCAAGATCTAACAGCAACAGGTGTCCAACATTATTTGTTACACAGCGACTCTCTGCAGATTGAATCCTGAGTTCACAGTTCACAACTGATCTGATGACTGATCTATCTATTGACGTCTATTAACCATATATGAGATGTGGTGGAACTTGTCACCCTGGTAACCCAGAAAATGGAGGACATGCTGCAAAACTGTGTATTTCAAGATAAAGTACGATATTTTCCTGAACCTAACTGAACATTGGGTGAAAACAAAACCAAAGTCCAAATATAAAGTTCCCACTTGGGACACAAACCCTAGTTTCCTGTGTGAAGGTTGTGTGGTGGACCACTTCCACCTCCTGCAACCTTCTGACATGGACTTTGTGGCTTTTTGAAAGTTACCTTACCAGGACAAAAAATGTTTCTTTGAAAGCATATTTGAGAATGCTGTTTAGCTGTATAAGAACATACATTTTTGGGAGACAGGGTTGAATAAATGGGTGGAATACAACAATGTTGAATCAGCGTCACGTCTCACAATAAATATTCACACCACTGAAAACATTTAAAGAGAGCGAGCAGAGCAATGATACAAGATAACAATGTTTTCCAAATTAATTTGGTTTTTTATCAAGCACTGTATCTTCCTTCTCCAAATCAAGTGTCTTTTAATCAACCATTCACGCCTTTATCAAATCATTTTCTACTTTAAGAGCAAATTTATCAGTTCAGTCATACTTTCATCAACTGTTTTTATCACTTTACTTTGTCAAGTTGCTCCCCTCACAGGGACCAACTATTTCTGGCCAACCAGTCTGTTGTTTGTCATCATGTACAGCCTTCAGGAAGATGTGAGAGGAGCTGAGAAGGTTGATATTTTTAAACATACACTAAGGACCCATTTATTCAGTTGGCTTTTATGAAGTGTTTTATTAATTTATGGTTTTAATACTTGTTTTATCATCATTATTTTATGTGATTCTAATAACATTTGACTTTATACTATAACCAATTTATTCAGTATGATATTTCATAATTTTACATTTATTATGACTTTAATTGTATGTTATCTTTTTTAAAATCTTTTATAATCTGAACTCCCAATCTTCTATTGTGTCTTATTCAATTGTTTTGGTGTGCATAACTCTCTAAATCTATTTTTAGCATCTTATGTTTTCTAAGTTAATTTTAAAGCACTTTGATTTGTCTCAAAAGTGCTCTTCACTGAGCTCTGGAGTTAATGAATGGACCTCAAGTTTAAACTTATGGCAACATGTTGGATCATATAATATAATTCACAAAGGTCACTGTGCTTTGCTGTTACACAGATATCACAATGATGTGTTTACAGACTGATTTGGAATATTGGATTCTCAAATATTGCTAAACTTGATTATTTTTTACCCAACCAAACAACACCTATGGTTTAGACTGTGTGTGCCAGCAACTTTGAGGTTAAAGCTTATAATGTAACCTCTTCACCTTTCATTAATGTTGTATCTGGCCTCCACTTGACACTATTGACTTTTCTCTGCACTCCACTCACTTCCTTTCCTACTTTTCCTCTCTCAAACTGCTTACAAGTCCCTGCACTGCTGATGTGGACTCTAACAGACCCTCTCCAAATGTCCTCTCTGGTGAATATCACATCCAAGAGTGCCAGGTAAAGAAATAAGTTCTTGTAGAGAACCCTCCTAAGATGTTGTGAGGAAAACAAACTCCTCAAGAAAATGAGAAGGGAGAATATATCCTCGCTGCTTTTAAATGTGACAGCATCAGCACGGACAGAGCTGCTCCTTTCTCCTGCAGATGGAACTGGCTCTGCACAAACACTCTAGTGCTGTTTCTCGGGTGTTTATGTTCCTCACTCATCATCTGCAAACAAACATCCAGGATCTTTATCCTCTGTCCTTCTGTTATTGTTTGTCTCGACAGTTGGACTGTTGGAAATTACGTCAATGAATCACTGGGAACATCCATTAAGACAGAGCTGAGATGATTAGTCGATTATTCGATTAGTCATTTAACAAATGATCTGTTGCTCTTTTTATAATTGTTAGTAGTAAAGATTGTTTTCAAGCAAAGTCAGTAAAAAAAAAAAAGGCTACATATTGTCTGGTTTCAGCTTCTCATATAAGAGGAGGTGCAGCTTTTCATTGGTGCTATTCACTGTAAAGGGTGGTCGTGGCTCAGCAGTTAAGGTTAAGGTTATGGTTTTGGCTTACTGGTGGGAAGGTCAGGAGTTCAAGCCCCAGCACTGTTGAGTTGCCCTTGAGCAAAGTCCTTAACCCTGTCTGCTGCGGGGGTGTCGTAGTGTGGATGCCTTTCCTAACGAGCTGGGATATGCGAAGACATTATTTCGTTGTACCAACTGCAACTACACTAAAATGTTATCTTAAACTATACATTATATATGCTATACATTTAAGTTTGTTGTTTTAATGATTTTTTTTTATAGACTCTGATTATTTAATCATTTGGAAAAGCAGTAAATAGTAGATTAAAGGTCATAAGCCCTGTCCAACAGACGAGCACAAGCATATGCAGTAACTTAGTATCGATACTCGAAACAGTAACCTGTGCTAGTCATTCATTTCAGTCACCCAAATAATGATTGTGATCCCAGTGTTACTCGGTTTTTTGCAGCAATTCAATGAAAATTACCCAAGTGGTTGAAAAATAAAGCAAATGCAAAATGCAAATAACTCCACAGTTCCTTAAATGTCCACTTGAGACTGGCTCCAAGTCAATCCCCACAGACCTCCGTGTTACTGTAAAATGTCCAACTTTGGGGCCGCCGTTTAGCTCACTGAGTTAAGGCGATACCACTAGCAGCGGCCATGAGTTTGAGCCGGCTCAAGACCATTTGCTGCATGTCACTCTCCTCTCTACCCCCAATTTCAATCTGTCTCTCTACCAATAAAAAAGGGAAAACTCTCCCCCACAAAGAAAAAAAAAAGCAGGGGTGTCAATGTGTGTGTGAGATCGGAAG
>OMNN01030907.1:0-24134 GCA_900302755.1 Chromis chromis
GGAAAATGGTGTATTTTCTGGAAAAATTCCAGGGGTGCCAATATTTCCGTCCAGGACTGTATGTATACACTGTATGTTGAAATATTTGGTAAAGAATGTAACTAATACATATCAGTTCCAAAATACAACAATCCGCCACAGCATTATGACCACTAAATGTCACTGGCCTACCCCCGCAGGAAAATGCACCTCACCACATGGCAAAAACATCAAACAATCAGAAACATCTTGAGGAACATGACAGTCACCCAAGATGTTGATTTGACCTCCAAACTTCCTAGACCCCATTCTGATCAAGCATCAACAGGATGCAGTGGAGCAAGTTTGATTGACAGAGGCCCCACTGCACAACCCAGAATACCTAAAGGATCCACTGCCAACGTCCTGGTGCCAGACCACATAGGACACCCTGAGAAGTCCTCTTGTCCATGCCCAATTGTTCAAAGCATTTTTGACCACATCGGAAACAATACAATATTAGGCAGTTGGTCATAATGTTATGCCTGATCGGTGTATATATTCTGCTTTGCATTCAGTGCTTCTGGTGGTTGCATTTACAATTGTATGTGTGTTGTGAGGACGTTCTTGAAAACAATATCAATGTACAGCAAGATTCATGCCCTGTTTTCTTATTTTTGGGAGCTATGAAAATCATTAATTTCAAATCACATTAAGTTACTTTCTCATTGGCCTTTTTAAAAATATTGTCTATAGGGTTGTCGGCCGGTTGATATGCTTTCAATTCTCATTGGTCAGATAGTCGCTGGCATTGCTTTCATAAGGAGAGAAGTAGTACATCAATAGCCTTTAAAGATGAGTCCATCATTTTTGACAGTAGGAGGAACAGACTACCTGTGAAAAACACTTCAGCAACTTCATTAAACCAAATGGAGACTGCTCAGTCTGATGTATTTAACTTTTACTGACTGCTTACTCAGAGCCAAACTAATTGGCAACATGTCAAAGAAGTTGTCTGTGCGGCTGCATTTTGTTGAAATGGAAGGCCAAAATATCAAGTGCAAACTTGGTAATAGTTTGCATATCACAGCTCAACAGCCAACATGAAATATCATTGAAAAACAGCAGGCTAATATGTCAAAAACAGTAGAAAAAATAACAGTAAGCTGACATATCTGTCTTATATTTCTCAATATTTCTTGTACTGGGATCACAAGTTGATGCAGTTCTATTTTCAGAAACATGGATCAGGTGCACACTGGTCTGCCTGGAGTCTGTTGTTATCATTTCAGTATAAAATAACTAGGTTTAGATCATTTAATATGCTGCAGATGTTCACCTATTAGTTTTTTAGGATAATGAAGCTAGTATGCAGTGTTCTCCGTGAACAATCGATTGGTTGAAGAGTAGGTTCTATTTCTATTAACCAAGATTTTCCAGCAGCCTTGATGTCAAAAATGTTCATGTATCGTCAAAAACATGATAAATCTTTAGTGTGCAATCAACAGTATAATGGCATTATACTGAGCACATAAAATAATACTGCGCAGGTGTCCTTATTTAGCTTTTAACAACACATATGCTTTTTCCCACCGTAAAAATCTACCCCAATAAATCAGATGGGAAGGAAGGAGACACTAACATCAAACTTGCTTTTATTACCTCACTAAGAGTGTGCTGACTGGACAGTATAAAGTGCCTAAAAAGGAGAAAATTTGGAACAGTTTGCATTAAAGCACTCTATTAACTGATGCATTTCTGGCCAAACAAAAAGAAAAGATTTATAAAGTCACAGTTTAAATACTCCTTCTTTGCTCTTTCTCTGAAAAGACTCGTACTTAGTGCAATAAAATTTACATTCCCATTATCACACACTTTGGTTCATATTCAGGTTTATAGAAATAATTTGATCATAGTAACTGAATGATGCTGGAGGGTTAGATGCCGTGTGTGTGTTTGTGTGTGCGTGTTCTAATATGTAAATATAAGAATGAAAAAGACAGAGACAAAGGGAGCGAGGAGTATCTGCTTCAGCTGGTGTTCATGCATTCATGCATGCACGCATGCAGAATTTGTCTGTGTGTGCTTACATGTGAATTTGATTATGTATTTCTTTGTGTCTTCTGCATGGAAATCAACAATAACATTATAACCCAGGGGAGCCTATTAAGAGTAGGCCTCTCCAGTGTGGCTGTGTGGGTTTAAAAATAGGAGCCATGTGTTAGAGTGATGGGTGAACTTCCCCAGCTTACTCAGAGGGATTGAATTAAAATGAGCATTTTTTTCACTTCCCTCACCTGCAGCACAAGGACTCAGGTGCAGGCCTCAAGCATGGTGTGTGTGTGTGTGTGTGTGGGTGGGTGGTTATGTGAGAAATAACCAGACAAGTCAGAGCGTCGTTTTCTCAGTGCAAATAATTCACATTCCTGGATATAAAATGTGTTATTGATTGTAAGAAATATATCTATATTTCGCACAATGGTGCCTTATGTTCAAACAACCCTCTAAATCCCTTTTGGTCAGTTTATTTGTAGCTGTCATCACTGTGGGCAAATTAAGTGTTTCTAATCTGAAATTAGGCATTGCCCCAGTCTTATTTGAAAAAGAAGCTTTCAAAAATTCTCCAAAATTGTATAGAAAGGAACAATAATGGAATCCAAATAAAGGTACAGTCAGCCTCTCTCCACCGTGTTTTATTGGCTGTACTATGATCCTTAACAGAGTGCAGTGCGCTATCACAGTGGGACAGCTGTGAAGCCATGTCGCTGAAGCATACTACCACAGTGACACCATGCTAATTCGACTGTCAGCATGTTCATTATAATACAAGAGAAAATGGGACAGAGGGACAGAGACACATTCTGTTCTAGTAAAACCCAACCATGATGTCTGGTGTAGTAGCACGGTGCTCAAACACAGCACATTACAGTAATGACAGGGTTTCTTATCTTCAATATTGCACAGAGAAACGGTACCAGATTACTGGCAGTGAAACAGAGGAGGACAAATCTGAATGACAACAAATCAATTCCTCATGTTACTTCATGTGTGTGTGTGGTTTGAACAATATGCGTGCATCTGTTCTCTTTGGGACGTGAAGCCAAACAGAATGATAATATGGACACAACTTGTTTTTGAGTAAGTATGAGGTGTCAGCAGAACATCACTGGGTTGTCTTACAAGAAGGCTGCATGTTGAAACCCACAGTGAGTGTAATGCTATGCATTAGCTTTTTAGTATGGTTGAGTTAACCTCAATCACAACATGGTATCTTTGTTTTTAGTTGGTTGAACTAAAGGCAAAAGATTTTCTCTTTTTCCATCTCTATGAAAGATAAAACTTCAGTTAAGCCTTCTGTGTGTGATGTATTTGTACGGATTGTCACTGAACATTCACACAAAATCCATAATTTGAATATGATGTTGTGTGAACAATGTGTTCGTCCATCAGAATTTGCAGTTTTGTTTTTGTGTTACTAAAAACCCATGTTAACCGAACGGAAGCAGTGGCATAAAGATAAAGAGATGTGATAAAACGGAATGTGTGGCAACACAAAATAACAACTAAAGTTGCAGTTAAGCAGTCTGGAAGTTTGGCAGACATTAGATAACCAAGACAATTTCACAGGATCAGGCTGTAAAAACTTTTAACTGGACACTGTCTGGCGTGAAAATGGGCTGAAAGTGCTGCATTTGTCAGAAGTTCATTGCATTGCTTTAATTATAGATTTTGACCGTTTCTATTATGGATACGTACATTCAAGTTTTCTTCCCCCTGATTATCTGTAGAATGGTGAAATATATGTGATTTTTTTTTCCAGCTACCACAGTGTGACCATTGGCTTTTAAATCTGGTTAACATTTCAAACACAGAGAATGGTATCTGAAATGAAATGTATCTCAATATTGACATTTCTTGGAGCTGTAGGGGCTTGAAAGGTCTGCTGTGTTGTTACCATCAGGTGTTGATCTGTGCACAGGAAGCAAAGTAGCTAATGCACTTGTCTGTTAGATGCCAAGGCAATTTTGCTTTATTTCCTTCGCAGCAACCAAAAACACACCACATTTTCTGTCAAAAGAGATTCAACTGTGTAATGTGTTGGCTTAAAGAAAGTATCTCAATTCACTGGAATCTGTATCCTGAAAAATGACTTCCTTATTTATGCTACGGATGCAGGCGGATGCATTATACTGTTAATTTGGAGATAGACGCTTACAGCAACCAGCGGGACTCCACTTTGCAGCTCTCACACTTGAGACTCAAATGGCATTACTAACTCTGTAATCTAATCACTGGCCAGTGTAGTAATGTGGTCCACAGCACAAGCCCCAGGAAACTCCTGGGCATACAAGCAATTAATTAAGTTAATTGCATGGTTCACTTAATTGATTACCTTGTTATTTTTGCAAGCCTTGATAAGGCTCCATTGCACAGTGAGATAATGTAGACATAATGTGAGTATTAGCCCATAGGCTGCAATGGTTTCAGGTATCTCTCTCCCCTCTCTGCTCTTGACTCAGTCAGTAAAATACCAAAGTGTCCTAGTTGTGCAGCGAATGAGTAATTGATGTCGAATTATCATTCCATTATCATAAGCATAATTAGTTTTATTTATTAGCCATTTGCTCAATACAACCAATCCAACAGAAAAATGATAAGCAGGGTGTATGAGTGTTGCTGACTGATGCCAGCATGACTGAGTTGGGCTCATGTCGCAAAGATAAAGGCTGTGTAAGAACACAGCATAGGGGTAAATTATGTGTCAGATCAGCCAATAAATGTCTCCTTTTGCAGGAAATTTATAATGATAGCTCAGATATAACTTATCTACTGTAAAGCTGAAGTGTTACAAAAGAGTTGTTCTCTCAGATAGAAGAAAAGGAGAGGGAAAGTAGTGTGCATGCGTCCCTCAGTGTAAAGGTTGGTAAAGCCAGAGGCATTTATCAGTGGAATGAATTGGCCTCAGATTTGGCCTCAGACAACTGTCATATCAACACTGCTTTAGGGTAGGGCAGTCAGCTTCTCTCTCTTCCTCTCCACTCTTCATCCCCCACTCTCTGCTCCAGTTCTCCATTATCTTGTTGCCTCTTCTCTCGGTCTTTCCTGTCTGACTCGTCCTAATCTTCGCCTCTCGCCTTCTGCTCACTCATCTCCATTCTTCTCTCCATCCCACACTGCTCCTCCCTCCTCTCTCTCCTCCAGTCGTCCGTCTGCTGTGCGTATGAGGGATGAGCCTTCCTCCTGGCCTCAGTATATTAGCTCCCCGGCCTCACTCTTTCCTGACAGCTACGACCTTGTTAGAACTGGAGAGTGAGATGTCCACTTCCACAGCTGTAAAAAAAAAAAGCTACAAGAGCAGCTGTTTGACTTTTTTTTTTTTTACCCTTCAGTTTTACCCTTGAAGATGGATGTACATAAACACATCATCATCGGTGGGATGATTGTTAAGAGGAGAGCTGCCAGCACCAAAACATCTTACTTCAAAACTCCATGTGTGTCAGCACAGCTGGGTTTTTGAGATTCTTCCCCAAGCTTCTCTTGTAGAAAACTTTCTCTTAATGTCCCATAATGGCTTGGTGAATCAGTAGCACCACCCACCTCACAAGCACACCTTGATTTTTACATTTCTTATAAAAACCAATTACCATACTCCATCATGCTCCATGGCACCATTAAATGAGCTCATTAAATACCTTTAGGATTACAAATCAAAGTAATTGCCAATTAGGATTTTCCTAATTGTTAAAAACTTCAAGGATCTCATGCTTTCTCACTTAGTTTGTGGCACTGCATCAGGCCTTATCACGCTTTGTACCCTGTTTATCAGCTGAGCCATTCTGATGATTGATGCGGACAAGCAAGAACCATCCAGGATCAGATTTTGATAAACTCACCACAGTAAATACCGCAGCTGAGGCAGACAGGGACAGGTAGTGCAGTCACTAAAAAAAAGGTGAACTTATGTCTCTGTCTTTCTGAATTGTGTCGACCATTGTATCAGCACAACAATGTCAAGGTGAGCTGAAACTTTTGTTTGAACTTCATACCTTTCTATCAAAGTGATACTCTTCAAAAAAAATCTGTTTTATGAGTTGAAAAGATTAAGAGGTTACTACTATGGCTGCATCTCTCTGAGGCTGTGCTTGTACAGGAATGCTATGAGGTGAATGCCAATGTCAGGATGTTAACATGACAATATTTAAAAGGCAGATGCTTATCTGAAAGGCGAATGTTTACCGTGTTCACCATCTTATTCTCACACAAAGCTGAATAGGTGAAGCTGATATAAATGTTAATCATTTTGAAGGTTGTAAACAGAACAATAAAATTCTGCTGTTAATGAAAGCCTGTACCAAATTTCAGGCTTTCATTAACAGCAAATTTCTCCGCAGTCCACGGAGAAGTTGTCAAGCTGTTTCAAAACAAACAAACTCCAAATGTCAACCCTGTGGTAGCACTAGAGAAAAGGGTGGACAAAAATCACTAAAGTACTCATTAGTCATCCTCTGGGGACCATGAATGCCTGCACAAAATAAAGTTGCACTCATTGCCTTGACTGGCCCAAAACAGGACTAAAATGTTGGATTTAAATTTAATTTGGTGAGTTCAGTGCAGTGCTTTCCATGCACCTGGCTGATAAAAATAGAAAAGTTTTGGGTTTTTTTTTTTACAGTTTATGCATACCCATATCAAATTTCATAGCAATCTACTGTGTAGTTTTTAAGCTATTTCACTCAAAATCCAAAAATGTTAATCTCCAAATGTCATGATTCATCCTCTGGGGTGCATGAATGTACACACAAAACATCCTGGAGTTGATGAAATTTCAGTCTGGAATAAAGTTGTAGATCAACCAACATTGCCTAGACTGGCCCAAAACATATCCAAAATGTTGGATTCAAATGCAGAATTCAATTTTGGTGAGTTAAGTGCAGTGTGTTTTTTTCAGTGCACCTTCTATGGTGTATGTTAAATGTCTTGTTACTTTACAACATGATGTATCTAATGCCCTTGGGCTTAGCTATGGAAACGCTGGCCTCTCTGAAACTGTGTGGCCATTTAAATAGAACAGTAAATCAAATTTTGCCACAGGGAATAGAAGCCCATTTTCTTAGCCTCTATCACAATATATGGAGCATTTGTACAATATATGGACACGCCTGTGGGTTTCTCTAAATTTAGAGAATGGGCCATGATGGAAATCTTTCTTGGGTGAACTCTTGCTGCTTAATTGCTACCTCTGCGCCCAGTCATACAGAGGAGAGTTAGATCCATCCCTGCTACTTTGGAAAACAATAACACTGCAGAATGAAGTTGCACATTTAGCTCATGTGCAGGGGTTAACACATGCAACCTAAAATATTCAGGAGGCACCACTCATGCATTTGTCCCAGTTGCATCTAAAAGGATGTGGTCATGCTCAGATTGCTTTTTACAGTTCTCATGTGCTGTTATTTTCGTGTGGACTGGGGCTCCACTTTGGAGTTGGTTGACTGAAGCTACATGCAGAAGGTTTTCTGGTAGGACAAAGTATACAGCCAGTTTTATTTGTTGGCAGAATTGTGCTGCTAGTGCTTGACTGTGAACTTGGGCAGTGCTTCAGAATACTTGAGAGTAAAGAGTCCTCATGGGAAAGGGTGGCTTACTTTGGCTTAAAATGCACCTTTAAAAATGTTTAGCCTCTTTGCGGTTATTGTATTTTATCATAGAATGATAAAGCATGTATTATTAATAGTCATTTAAATAGAATGTGTACACATGACTGCTGAAACCATTTCTAAATATAATTTTATAACCTGATATATCGCATGCATGTTATTTTTTTATTTATAAAATGTTCTCTTTAAATCTATTCACTGCAGTTCTGAATCACATGCACGGCCTTTTGAAAACAGCACATTCAGTTGCTGGGTTTTTGGTGTCCTCCACTGCCGCTGTAACATGGCAGCAGTAATAGAAAACTATAAAAGACCCGTACGTGATGACAGAGTAATAACAGTAGATTTAAACTGTGGCAGACCAGGCAGCTTTTTTTTCCAGCCATAATGACTAATACGAATGCATGTCTAGCAGCCAGCGGACTAAGGTCAATAATGATTGTTTATTACCTTCATTATATGAAAACAGCAAATGTTAATAAAACTGATCATTTTGCATACGAGTCAAATGCAGTTGAGGAAATGGCTTCTGTTATATAGTCCCCTGCTTTAGTTTAGGATAAATGGATCTGATAAATTCCCTGTACGACATTCAAATTCAGATATTGACTGCATGCTTTGTGTTATTTCACACAGTTTGCTACATGATGGAGAACATGGCAGAGAGGTAAAGAGAGGGAGAGAGAGGAGGTGAGGGAGACCAGCCCACACGAAGGTAAAAAAAAATGACTGTGTGGGATTCATTTAAATAGAACTAATATCAGCAAAGTCATATTGACAGGCACATGTGCTTGTACACGCACATAACGCACACAGACACACAACCACGCATGCAATACACTAGACTAATTCGAAGCCATTACTGGAGCCGAGCGGTTGTCTGCAGTGTTGCGGAGTGGCGTGACTAGGGTGGGACCAGCCTCTTACAAATGGTTTGGAATGCTAATAGGCTCTCAAATGGGTCAGGGAGAGCTAAATGAGAGCTAACTAGGACCGGCTTATTATGAGGTAACCAAGTCTGCACCAATCAGACTCGGAGGCCAGTAAGGCCAGTGAACTGACTGGTTGTTGACAGGGTGGTTGCTAATTAGCGTGTGCTGGTACAGCAGTTTGATGCAAGTGGGTCAGTGTAAGGAGATACTAAATGGATGGATGGCATCTAAAGCACTTGAAGAGTAGAGCTAGTGTGGTATCTATTGTTTGTCTCTGTCTAAAGCTTCACATTCACCAATATATTGGCAACACTTAACCTTGGTCTCCAAATGTTACATCCGACAGTTCTGAGTATTGTGATTGAATATATTCATCAAGTTCAATTTGTGTAATCAAAGATGATACAGTAGTAATCTCTTTGGGATCCATTGCTAATTCCCTTTGTCAATTCTATATTAATGATTTGGATGAAGTGCAAAAACTATTTGTCTGAAAAGCATGAGACAGAAAATTTCACTATAAAATGTGATCCTTGTACGTAATTCAATCTCCCAAGATAGTCCAGAACAGTAATCCCTTTTCTTTCAGGTTAATATGTACACATTTCCTCAAATAGTAGTTTTAACTGGCAGCCGGTTGACCAGTCTTTGTGATAATACTGCCACCTGGTGGTAAGGATTGACCTATATTATGTAAAGAACAAGCTGCACACAGGACTGTACTGTAGTTCATAACATTTGCACCACTGCTTAATCAAGCAGATAATGAGCAATAAGATTTGAGGCTGTTGGTGTGAGTGTTCCTGTCAAAACTTGTGAGAGAGAAGGGGGGGGAGGGATCAGTATAAATATTTATGCCTGGCAAACAGATCAATGGCTATTAAAAAGGTCAAGGGCAGATGATGATGGATGCTGGCTGTATGTATTGATAAATTTTGACCGCAGTAATGAATTACAAATGCACACATGCTCGCACACACACACAGACAGCAGACCAAATGATAGGGATTAATTCATTGATCATGCTTAATCTGTCATAATTAATTCCATAGGAACAACTGTGATGAGAGCAAGCCTCCATTAAACAGATAAATTATTCAACATGAGGAGGAGGTGGACCCAAGATAAATGAGCTTGGGAGACTGGTGCAGCAGTCACAGGCTGAGGCTAATTACATTCTTTTCTTGGAAACTAGCACAGGTTACTTACAGTAATATGTGCATGGAAATACTATATAACTGTAATTGGAGGCTCAGGTTAACATAACAGTTCAGAGAAGCACTTGAGCTTAATTTCGGTTGACTTTGAATAAAGATATGTAGTGACTAAATTCTATAAATACTAGTGAGAGTGGTCCAATTTGGAATCAAATCGTGAAGAAATGTGTCCCCATAGATTTAGTCTTTAAGGTGTGTATACATGTCTTAAGTTTGTTTTCTTTGTCTTAAGCCCTGGAAGCCACAATTTCCTAGATAATGATAGTCATTAATGCATACTAGCTTTAGCAAAGGGATTTAATGGAGTGTAACATGACACCTGTTGTATAAACACTCTGTGGATTCGAGGGTAAAGTCTGTGCATGCACAAAGTAAAAATATACAAGGGCAGTCTTTGTGCCACATTTCTAAATGCTGCACTGTTCTGTATTGTACAACTCTGTCATCTGGAAAATATACACAGTGTGCGTCGTTCTCAAGTCTGATCAGCGCTCCAAAATATTTGTAGGTGATGCACAGCAAGCAAGAAGGTTCAAGTACACATTCCAGTGACAAACATTTTTTATGAATGTATTTCTCTGTGTGAAATGCAGCCTACACTTTTTCTGTGTGTATGCTTTTGTTGACCCATGCTGTGTTAAATCAAAGACAGTTTTCATCCGTCAATAATATCCATCGAGTTGTATTTTATTTACTTTCCAACATCATTTACAGCTGTATGCAGGCACAAAGGAAGACACATGCCACTGGGTTTTGATATGTGTGACTGTAGGCATTTTGACATTAAAAAGTTTCCTAAAGAAGTCCTCTTTCCTGCTTTTCATAGTTGAAATGCATGTCACTAATCAGACATAATTTCTTTTCACTCCTAAATATTAGGAATAATTGGTCAAAATGTAATCAACCATCTGTTTTTGTAGTTTGGGAGATTGCTAATTTCAACAGGTGCTTCTATAAGACTGAGGCACATGACCAGCTCAAGTTGTCCAACTTTGCGAATCAGTCTCTTTAAAAAAAGAAAAAAGCTTGCAAAAGATTGAAACGCAAACAGAAAAACATCAGCAGGGAGCTACTGATGCTGGGTATATACAGTAAAGCACGGATATAAACAACTATTGGGAGCTTATCAACCAATACTTCATAATTTTGTCAAGTCAAATTACAATCTTGTGAAATCATAATAATCACAAAGATTTTGGCCTACTTTGGTTCGGACTTCCACAAGATTTTTGAACAAAAATAATGCCTTTCATTTCAGTGATCTTACAAATTGGACCTTAACATAGATGAGATTTCACAAGAATCTTCTTCATGTAATCACAACCGATCCAGTCCTGGTTGATTAATCCTTTCAGCCAAGGTTGACAGACAGTGTGTTAAAAGAAGGTTTCTCTGCAGAGTGGGCAGGTGGACTTGTTGCTGGAGGTGAACCATTTGTACTGTGGGAAGGAGAAAAAAAATCATCATACTGTGCGATGCCGTAATTGATCATAAAAATATGCTCAATGTATATATATAAATGTAATTAGTTGTAACATCTGATGAGCACATATTCGCATCTCTCACCAAACATGCTGAGTGGAATTTCTTTTTGCAGGTGCGGCAAGCCTTCTTGGGCAGGGAGTAGTTGGAGCCATGTATAACCGAGAAGCAGATCATACAGTCCTCTATTCCCTCAAAACGCTTATCCACATTGTTCTTCCACAGAGCCAGGCCCTCCATTATACTGCCATTCTGAGCACAAAACACACAATTACATTTTCTCAGCGGTTTCATCTTCTTTGTCTTTGCTGATCCCTAAAAAGAAAGTATCTTCACAGCCGTCTTGGCCTATATTGCTTTGAGGCCGGGCTCAGACTACAGGAGTTTCGAGTTGATTTAACCGTGTCACCCCTCCCAACAATCTGGTTTGGGACTTTAGTCTTAACTGTTGTTTGGCACAGATTTTTTGGTAATGTGAGGGTGCTTACAGATTCAGTGTTAAACCTCCCAATCTGCTTTCAAACTCAACGGGGCTGTCAAGATTTGTATTAAGAATGTTTGATATTTTTAACTGGATGGTTAAGACGATCCCGCTAGCGCCTAGACCAGTGGACACTGTTGCCAAGCAGCGCTAAACAGTCTTAGCCCTTGAGGCTAACGTTAGCTACAGATATTAGAACTGATAGTTAAAATCTTTTCCTTACTGAAGAATAAACTCATGTTGACCTCATCTTTCCAACCATTTTCTCATCCAGACTTGTTTAGCCTTCTGTTTCTGTTTTTTTCCTCCCTGCAAAGTGTTATTAGTGTTCCAGCAGGTTGTTGCACCACAGTCTATTTTGTTTACATCTGCTTCCCCATGAGATCACCTGAGGTGACGCACTGCTCCTTGATTGCTCCCTCTGGCACGATAATCTTAATGATACCCTGCAGTGTGTGATATGTCATTATTTTCAAATCTTGTAGCGTGTGCATGACTGAGATTACAGAGAAGAATTTCTGTGAAGTTTCTCCTTATATGTATGATGCAACCCCATTTCAAATTCTGTTAGGATTTTAAAACTCCTGTAGTGTGAGAACGGCCTTAAGGTTGAAGTGCAGTCCCTAGTTACTACACCAACTTCTTGCATTTATATCCATTGTTTGTGTTTCTACCTGATGTGTGAGGTAGGTGCTCAGCTGCAGCATCCAGTTCCTCCACTGCTGTACGGCAACACCCACACGCCTCCCACTCTCTACAGTGATAGAGCCCAGAGGGTAGTTCTGTGGAAGCTGAATCACCAACTCGATGAAGATATCATCCACAGAATAGGTAGCAATCACCTCCCGTGCTGCTGAGCGGGCCTTGACCTAGGGCAAAAAAGTAAATAAATAAATTCACTGTTGTCTTTGGGGGACTTTCAGTTAAATCATCAGCCACCTGCTATATTACTCGATGCCAGGATCCCACTCAATGACCTGAATGCATTATCCTTAAATGAGAGTTCATTCATTTCAGTTTACAGAATCTATTGTTACAGCATCATTATACTACAAATGTGAGGCAGGTGTTGCACCACAGAACTTGTTCAGCTTACATGTTTATTATTACCCCTATTAGCCTTTTACCAACGGCTAAGAGAAAAGTATCTGCAAGTCTGGGCAAGTTCTCTTCAATAATGCACATTCAGTGCGGAGGAGATGGGAAATGAGAGCATTTTTTTAAACAAAAACACAAGACTAAAAGGCTTGACAGCCTGTGCAGGAAAGTTGAACATCTGGACTGTAAACTGTAGCAATGTTGCCAGAAACGCCGAGTTAAATGATGCTATGTAATTTAACACAGAAGACATTAAGCAAAAATCCAAAACATGCATTACTGCCAAAACGCCTCCAAATGAAGAAACCCTCATTTTGCATTTTACTTCTCTTGTGCCAAAGTCAAGAACAATGGAAACTTTGAAATTGCAGCCACTGTATTGTGAGTTCTTCATTATGAAATTGCAGCCCTTAAAGTAAATTATGTCCTTCAGAAATATGTAAAAACAAGACAGCTGGATTTGCCAGACAGCTTAATCCACTGTTTTACATTATTACATGGCGGATTTGGCTTCTTTAATTAGATTTGACAATTTTAATGTCTTAAATTTAGAAAATTTGTTGTTTACAGCAGGAACTACCTACTGATTAACCTAAAACTAGTAAACATTGCATCTTTCGATACACTCAGAACATTGGTTTGCCAACTTACAGTCATGCTGTCAAACATCTGAGTGCTGGTGTGGACCGAAGAGATCTCTTGGGCTGAGAGAACAGGACTGACGTATTTAATAGTGAACTTCTCCGCGGCTGCGCTCACTCTCTTCTCCTGGCTGTTCCACCACAGTCGCACCATGGCGGGCAGGTCTTGCACTGTGCTGTAGTACACACTGCAAGCCAGATGAGGGAGCTCATACTCAACACTATCAGTCTCTGCAGGAAAGAAACACAGGAGGGTTTAAGCTTGTTTACATTTCACAGTACAGGAACTGTGTGGGTGTGTGTGCATTGCTTACTGTCAACAGCCAGAAACAGGCTTTCTGTAAAGAAGGTTTTGGTCTCTTTCGTCTCTGACCCATGACTGGGGTAGACGGGGTTCTCAGGCATAAGTTTGAAGAGGTGGAGAAGGAGCTTGTTAAGGGAGCAGCTTCTCTTAAGATACTGGGCGTAATGGGCACGCAGCTAGAAATAAAATCAGAGGAGCAGTCAATACTGTGAAAATACCTCAATATCAATATTACTCTAATCATTAAAGCCACTTTCCCTTCAGAACATATAAATCTGCTTGATTGTACTCTCAACAAAATCAAAAAGGTTAAATGTAAATATCTGATCATGCGTGGCCGGGACTTATCTGGACTTACATGGGAGGGTGAGGATTTGAAAAAAGTGAGAAGCAGCTTCCAAGCCAGCAGGTATCCTAGGATGCAAGAGTACTCCACACTGAGAGGCTGGACCACTGCAAACTCTCCCACTTGAACAGCCGCCAAGATATTGTCACACAGCTCCTCACAGGTTGACAGGATGGCCATTAGAGAAGCTGGAGGAGAACTGAGCACAAATATATGACTGTAAGAATCATTTAAAAGCATTACCTTAACCTTGACATATGTGTAAAACCCACTATATTTTGATCTCCCCATCTGACTTACAGACATGGCTCATCTCCATCATCATCGGACTTATTGCTGTCTCCTTCTCCATCACACTCGGGCAGCTGGGGCATGACTCTGTATCAACAACAAGCAAGTAAACAAGTAAGTATTTTCCTAATTTTATATCTTGTGTTAAGCTGGATTTGATCTGTGCCTTCATCCTACAGGGCCATCAAGATTTCAGGAATAATATTTAAGTGTGACACAGTTGTTGGTCAGTTTTTAGCAGAAACTTTAGTTAATTTAAAGATCATCACCCACTGATAAACATTACCAAACAAAATCCTTACTTTTCCAACAGGTGGTAGACGGTGATCTGAAGAGGTCTAGCCTTAAACAGCAGCAGAGGGCAAAAAGTGTTGAGGAGCGTCTGAAGAGGCTCTGGCAGGTTTGTCTTTTGGTCCGCTATGAACCGAGGTGGCAGGGAGTTTTGGTTTAGCTGCTGTACAGGCACAAATGTCAGAGCCAAGCCAACTGACTGAAGTACCGCCAAAGGGAACAGTGGGTCATCTGGTTCAGTGAAGGCATCTGAGTTAAGACAACAAAAAGGGTTTTGGCTTATGAAATCAGGACTGCCACATCCAGTAATTGCATGAGATTTCATAAACAAGTAAATGTCATATCATCTAGGAAATGCTTTATGGTTGGTTGTGGTCAAGTTGTGTAACGCTACCTTCAGGTCTTTAATGGTTAGAAGGAATCATGTTTGGTGGAGACATACGTGAATCTGTCAAAGATATTCTGTATATACTATACCTGCTCTGTAAATCCTGTTTAATTTGTTCAACAGCTGTTTAGTTATGCTGATAAACAATACAGACAAATTTACTTCTGTTTACATTTTCTAAGTTTAAAATAACCTTCCACAACTAGAAGAGAAAAATGAAGAAAATTAATAAATATAATTAACATTAATGACCTGAGCGACCTAATGAGAGATTGATTTTCACAAAATTTACCTACACACGTCATACAAAATCATAGATTTTGATTCTTTTTGTTAACTCTACCTAACAAATAATAATCTTGGGTTTAGTTGTAACCTCGCACAGGAGAGCTCAAGTTTGACTCTCTTTGTATGCCAAGAGGCATTCTTTCAGTGATAAGGAGCCTGGTGTCCTCCAACAACAGACCAACATCTTTTTGATGTGTTAAAACCAGCTAGAAGATGTCTGCGTTTTGTGTTTAAATGGAATGCTGTAGTATCATTTAGAAGTAGCACTTTCAGCAAAACCGGGATCAGTCTCCCCAGCACAGTGGAAAGAGCTACAAAACACTTCAGAAGTATTTAACCTCTGGGCAGTCCCAGGCGATGTGGATAAATGTGCCAGTGGGTTTATCTGGACAGAAAGAGCAACTGGGATCTGCTCTAAATTTGATGCCTTCAGGGAGAGAGTTATGCTTTGTGACCAAATGTCGTATATCATTTGGTTAGATTTCTTGACAATATGTTCATATGGCTCTCCACTTTGGGAAGATTTATGGCATATCATCTTCTTTCCACAATTTGCCTAAGGAGAAGGGGGCAATTGGAAACGTTCACCTAGACGTTGTATATCAGAGAGACTACACCTTTGGATCCAAAATGCACTAAGCTGCTCTGCGGAAGATAAGCAGCATCTTGTGATATGTTAAATTAAAAAATATGAAGGTTTTGGTGCTTCACTTTTCAGAGAAGACTCCAAAAGTAATACACACACACACGCACCTGTGATCTTGATAGGCAAAGGCAACAGCAGGTTATAGATTCCCTGTATGAAGAAGTCTGTCCATTCACCAGCCAGTTCTGACGGCAGCTTCTCCAGCACATCGGACGAAGATGATGTAAAGAACTGGTTCAGCTTCACTATCAATGCAGCGTTCTCACACACAAACAGCTGCACCCATGGGTTCCATAGACTGCTCACATTCTCACTAGCAGTCTGAGATTGGAAGCAAGTAAATCAAGTAAACAACTGTGAGTAACAGCAGAATGGATCCATAAATATAGAACTGTTGAAGAAAATACATAATCAAAAAAGTAGAAAGTTGTTTTTTATGGGAGAAAGGAATGGCATAGCAAGGACTCTTACAATATAAACAAACGCATTCAAGAACCGCAGGACAGCAAGCACCCACCCACCTCTCTGTAGCTGTTTCTGGCTTCTGACCTCAAAGCCACAAAACAGAATAATATGTATTAGCTATGTCTCACCTCCAACCAGGCTAACATAGAGCAGAGCAAGAAGTCCCACTGGCTTCCTGCAAGAACTGTCGGACAATGAGTCACCAGCCAAGACAGGAAACGCATCATCTCCACACTAAGGTTCAGCTGTTCTGCAGTTGCTTTAGAAAGGTCACTGAAATACAAAGATTTAACAAATGTAGTTATATCATTAAAAAACACTTTATACAAGTGTTGCAAGAGATATAATTGTTTTTTTGTGGTTACATTACCTGCTAAAGAGGAACCAGTCCTCCCTGCTGTTCCTCCATTCCATCACAGTAGCCAGGATAGCCAGCACAACCTCCTCCTCTACTTGTGTGTTGGCTTTTAGACAGCACAGCAGCACTGCCAGACAACCATACACATCTGCAACACACAGCCCAATTTTAGCATTTGCTTATTGAAGTCCAAAATGCTTGTGTGTGCATTTGTGTTAATGTATGCGTGTGTGTTTATGTAGCTATTCTCACCTTCATTCTCTTGCCAGTTGATTAATCCAGCAGTGGCCAGAGTTACGAGAGTCTCTCTTTCTTCTTGTGTCATGATGGGGCATAGCACCTGGAGCGTGCTCAGTTTGCTTTGAGAAACTGGAAACAAACTGGTCGAACACAGATCATTTTTAGTATACAACACAGTGGCAATGGCAAGAGTGGTCACATAACAGCTTTGAATGTGAAAGCCTATGCATTTAAATTACTCTAACTAATAAATTACTGACCTGTTTGCACTACCATAAAGCTTCCTCATAGCTGCACTGTGTGCATCTGCCAAACTGTTGGTGTGGATATAGTTTTCCAGAGTCAGAGACCATAGACCTCCATCAGTCACTGATCTAAAAGGTAACAAAAAAATACAGTCTAATCAGAGGATATCGTTTTAAATTATTGCCCGCAAAATGAAAGATGCCGACAAAGTGTTTCTTTAGAAGCTGGCAAATTGATTTCTCTTTCATTTGTCTCCACAGATTCAGACAACTAAAAACTCAACTCTATGAAGTTATTAATGTGTAATCTCTACTTTGTCAAAAGTAAATGAGGGAACCTCACCTTGAGTAGAGTGTCTCGAGCAAGGTTTTCATTGGAACCCGGCTGTGGAGTCCATCTGACAGCCCCCAGTCAGTCAGCAGGGTGTGATAGGCAGACACTGCTGTAGGGCTGTATTTCACCTCCTTACACCATTGCAGTGCATAAAGCAATTCAGACACTGCCACATAAAAACATGCAGAAACAAACATATTAAACAGCATTGTAGATTGTTGAGAGACATGGCATGATTTTCAACTACACATACATATAGAAAAAGTTAAAGTACAAAGTTAAGAGACAAATATAGTTCATGTTCTGTCCCATGTGTACCTGTGTACTTTAGGTCTGGTAGGGATGAAGGACACTCTGCATCCTTTTGGTCACAAGGTATAAGCACAGCAGTCTGGGCCACCTTCCCCAGGAGAGCACAGGCACATAGGTGGGCTGGCAGCCTGTTTGACTCCCTAAACCTCCAAATGTCCATGGAGGGTTTTTCACAGACTCCTCTGTGACGGCTGGACAGTAAAGGGGTTTTGATCCACTGAAGAAAACAGAATAAAGGGGCAAAAAGCACATGAATTTCAAATGTTTTGTGTGCAGTATGTATTAAAGCAGAGTCCTTTCATAGGAACTTCTCCAGTGTGTAATAGTGCCTGCATTTTCCAACAGTAAATATTCTGTATTGACTTGCTGACCTGAGGAGGTAAGGCCTGCCTGATTCTTGCCCATTCTGTCTGACTAGGCATCAAAAGGGTAAAGAACTGGATGAGGATGGGTGAAGCTCGATCACAGACAGAGATGATTGTCTCCACTAGACTTTGTACAGCCAGAACTAGAACCTGTAAACTGTGGGGGAAAAAACACCAAAAAGACTTGAGCTTGAACTACAACAAAGCCTTGGGAAAGATTCTTAAAATATGTTTGCACAAATTGAAACACATCAGTTTTTAAAAACAAAGAAAAGTGTTTGGTTACCCTTTAATGTCCAGAGAGACGGTGAGAAGTTGTTTCGTCACCCAAACAGCTGCACTGTGCAAAAAGCCGCCTTCTGTGACCTCATAGTCACAGTGTTGGACCAATGACTGGACTCCAGCTACACACACTTTCTTCAGCTTATCTAAAAGTGAGTCTTTTAAATCAACATGAACACAAATTAATTATTTATCAGACCTGGCAAGTATACATGTTTTTTCACTGTATGACTACTAACCAGATATGCGCGTGTGTGTTTGATCTTGGGCAGTGAGCTGGAAGACAGTGAGCAAGAGCTCCTCAGCCGAGACTAGTAGAAGACAGTCTTGTACAGAGGAGAAGAATGTGGAGGCCACATCACAGATGAAGGAGATGAGTGGCTCCATGTTGCCTGCATCTGACAGACTCTTAGTCTCGGATAAAGTGGTGTGGAGCTTCTCTAAGATCTTCTCCATGTACACCTCTCCTATCAGAGACTCTGCACATGGAAAACAGATCAAAACAATGATTATATAGTTTGGTGACTGATAGGAAAATCCGCATCTGTTAAACATTTAGAAAACAAAAGGCCCTTTTTGCAAGAATGACAAGAAATTATTGTTAGTGTTTGTGTTCACCATTGTTGTGGCGCTGAGAAAGGACCAGGCTTATAAGCGTCCAACTGTGGCTGCTTGTAGAGGAGGTGGGACCGCGAGAGCTACTCCCCACCTTGCACAGCTCTTCAGTCAATCCCAGGAGTTGTTCACCCAGAACTGACCCTTTCAGCCAATCACTACAGCTCTGAAGCGTCTCAGGATCCGTACATGCCTGACAGGACAGATAGCAGAGTAGTACAGACATGTCTAACAATGTAAATTTGATCTATAAGTACACACGTTAGGAAAAAAAATAGCTAAGGAATGGCACTTACTCTCTGTATAATTTGAAGGATAATTCCCCACTGTAAATCCATCTAGAAAACAGAGCGCAAATGTCAGCAAAGAAACTGAAGTTAATCTACAACAAATGAGGAATCATGCTGACTTTTTAAATCAGTATCAATTTACATGTTATGACATCTGCATCTTAGGTTACCGTTGTGATATGGTTGAGGATGCGGGTGGTCTCCTGCCTGCTGCAGCAGTAGAGTGAGCTGAAGACCATCTCCACCAGGTGTTCAGTGTCTCTGCGCCCCTTCTCTGCAAGCCACACCACCACCCGCTCCAGCAAGAAGTGCATTGCTGGATTTTTCATAATCACCTCGTCCCTCTGCTTATCATCCTTCGTTATTTTATCATCCACTTCAACCAAGGTCTAAGACACACACAGGTTAGGAATAAAATCAATAGAATCAGGGAATTGACAGAGCTGTTAAAAACTTAATATTTTCCATTATTTCATGCAAAGGACCATACCAGTGTTTTCAAATTTAAGACCATTATTTAAACATTGTGACATCACTAGTAACAATGCAAATTTGTTCATCAGAACCACTGAATTTGTTTTCCAAAACAAAAATACAAGTGACAATAAAATAGAGTTATCTGGAGTTATATGACTTACACTGAAGACCCTGGGTGTGTGGAAAGACCGCAGGAGAAGAGAGAGGAAAACAAGATGTCTCTCCGAGTTTTTCTCATTCACATGCACCAGGCACAGCTGTGCCAGCTGGCACACTACATCTTCAAAATGCTGGGTCTGTAGGGACCCAAATGCCTTCTCATTAACAAGCTCTGACACTGTCTGCACAAGCTTCTCAAAACCATCCCCCTCAACTCCAGTTTTCTCATTGTCTTCTGGCTTAGAGAAACACATTCTGACAGATTTCTTCTTGTGGACGTGCTTTTTGTTTACCCTCTCAGGGTAACGCATCACCTGAAGGAATACAAGAGAAAAGATTTATTTAGCTGTTGCACTTTGGTCACTTTTAAAGACATAAACTGCTCTGACAGCCACATTGATCCGCTGTATCCTTAGAGTCAAAATAGAAAATTTCACTGGGCAATATGTCTAAAAGAATATGTAAACTCACCTGCAGCAAGGAGGCCACCCCTTCCAAAGCCTGTGGATCTGCTTCTTCATTGTCAACATAACGCACCAACAGCAGACCAAGGTCCTCCCAGAAGTCTGCCAGAAGTCTTTGAAAGACATCCTTGCTGTCATTTGCTTCACTTTCACTGTGTATACCTGCCCTCTTCTCCCAAGAAATTAGCATTTCAGTGACCAAAAGGAAAAGAGGACCATTCTGAAGGGAAGGATTTCTGAGGGACTCTTCTAATAGGGGCAGGAGCTACAAAAAGACAAGCAACAAAAGAAGAAAGATGAAGAAAGATATGGACTTTAGTAAATTAGATATAAAGGAAAAAATATGTATGACTGTGTGACCCCACCTGCTGTGAAATAAGCATGGTCCTTATTTTCCTCTGGTCCTCCTCCTCTTCTGTATTGTGCAGTACACAGTACCTCAAGCACTCAACAAAAGATGTCACTATAACTGCACTTTCTGATGGGCTTTGCACTGCTCGCTCACTGGACAGACTGAGATAAACACACATACACTTTAGGTTATACAGAGTGATACAAGAATTATAACTTATAACAAGAGCAGTAAGTGTATCATGTTCTATCAGTATATCCGAAAAGATGGAAAATGAATGCAAAGCCAGACTAAATACAGAAATCACCACTCAGTGCAATGTGTTCTGTTCTTATGTCTACCATCAGGAAAAAAATCTTCACTGTATTAACTATGAATTCAAACGATTAATTCTCTTAGATTAAAATTAAAATTATCACTGAATAATTTATTTTACCAACAGAATTTTCTAAAATGAAAACATATAATACATGCAGATTGTCACAACGTGGTTCACTTGAAATTTAAATAATTATCAGAGCAAATTATCACCCCAACCAAACACACATAATAAAAAATTACCCTTGTACGAATGCGGTGAAGAAGGTGGTGTAGAAATCCAAGTTCGGGTCAGTGACCTGCTGGTGCAGTTTGCTGAGAAGCGGCATTAGATTAGGGTGGAGTGCTTTAGCCATACCTTTGCCGCCTTCTTTTAATAGAGCCCAAAGTTTTGGTAAGAAACCTTTCTTGGCATTGACATGTGTCCAGCAATCCTGAAATAGGAACAAAAAATTTTAAGATTAGCTGCAATTTAGCTACAAATTAGCAGAACAAAAAATGAAATGCATCTACATGGGTGTCAACACATTTTTGACTCTGATAGTGCTAGTTAATATCACTCCTCCTTGCACTATGCATTAACTATACTGTAATAAAACAGAAAGCAGCAAGGTATTCCTTTAAACTCAAGCTTACAGGGATTGTGGACACAACGTGAAGAACAGCTTCCCACACAGGAGGCAGCACCACGGGGTCTGTGTCATCAATACTGAGGAGAACAGCAGGACAGAGTCGTGCTGCTTCAGCTTGGACCAGTCCTGGAGTGAACTCACACAGAGCACACACCATCTCAAAAAATGCCCCTCTCACCTGTGGAGCAACACAATGTAGTGGTTACTGAAATAGTTTTTACAACACATCTAATACATGTTGCATTTGTATTAGGTGGTATCTGGCAGTACAAACAAATTTCACAGTCTTTTCAGAATTGAAAGCTTTCTGCATAACATTTTGCCATCATGTGAGAAATATAGCCACAAAACAAGAGCAGAGCACTAAGATAAATTCAGATAGTTTATCAATCTTAACTCACAAAGTCACTCAGAATGTTAGAACTCAGTGGCTTCTTATATACACACACACACACAACACACACATCAAGCAAACTAGGCCATGAGTTACTTATGCTGTATTACTCAATGTTAGTACCTGTGGTGTCTTGTGTTTGCTGTACTTCCAGAACTTCCCAGAGTTAACAAGATGTGCTAGTCCTTGCTCCAGGGCCACCCTGTCTTCCTGCAGCAGCAGTGAGAGCAGTCTCTTCACCCCCAACAGAGAACTGGTCAGCATGCGCACATATTTGGCTTCTCTCTCCTCCTCTGTCACACTTCTAGAGTACAGGGCGAACCACTGCATCAGCAAACACTCTGACAGAACATATTATCATTGAGCCAACAACACAGTGAGAGGGATGGGCACAGAAGCTAAACTCTTAACTCACTGCGGATCGCTCAGTGTGTCTGCTGTTTCCTTTAACAAAATATCTTGAAGTACCTGAAATATAAAAGCAACAATTAAATGTTAAATGTAGAAATGTAGCTCAGTAGAAATCCCCCTTATCCACACCAAGCTACCACTATAACTCACACTAAGGATCTCATCCTTGCAGAAGCTGAGAGCCTCGGGCTGTTTGGTGGGTGAGAAGGCAGCCTGGAAGGCCTGGCACGCAGCAGAGGCCGCAGGTGTGTAGGTGTCACACTGGGACAAAATCCAGTGGCCCATCAAACTCTTCAGAAAGGGGGCCAAGCTGCGACGCACTTTTAGCACCAGCTGCTCAAAGGCCTGCTGGGTAGCCTCCCTGATGCGGCGATCATGATCCTAATATAGTGATGAAGACAGAATTCTAATAAAGACACACCTCAAAATTAGCACTCACACAATTTAAGTCTCATGTAAGTGTCATCCTAGTGTAGTTTTAGACAGCTTTCTTTTTGAGATATTTGAAATTATTGATTTAATACATTTTTTGAAGATGTGATTCTTTACTATTATGTGATAGGAAGAATGAGAGTGTTTATTTACACACTAATAATGGTGTATTTCTGGAATGTTTAAAAAACTGAAAACTGAACAAGTTCAGCTCAGCTCACCACTGATATTTTGCAGTAAATCCGTGGCCAGTATGGGAGGACCCCTTTTACTTCTTCGGCATCCCGCTCCTGACACATGGACCCAAAGTCCTGCACAGCCTGAAAACATTACACATTATCACCAAACAAACCTGGACCAAAAAGCATCCTTGGGCGACTTTAACACATCCAATGACAGCTTTTGTATATACAATATTACATTATCCTAAAAGCTTCAGGGAAAAAAATAACCGGAGTTGGTTCTTGAAGGCGTTTCACCTCTAAATCAAGAGGCTTCTTCAGTTCTAACTTAGTGATGGGAAGTCCCAGATATATACTGACATGGCTAACGGCCCATTATTGCCCCTAGACTCGGGGTGTGATAGATCGTGTGAGACTGCTGGTCCCACAACCATGTTTGTGAACCTGCCAGGTCAGAGGTGAATCAAGAGGTTAATGGTGGTGAAACTTTGTGGGAAAAGATCTCAAAACTGCGTTATAAATACCCCCTTCTCTATTTAAAGATGGCTTTTGTAGTTTAACGCAGATGGCTTCCATCTCTCCACTCTCAAACCATCTGTCTTTTATTTCCTAGCATGTGCACATTGCAAGAAGTGTCCCTTATCCTTCAGATGCAGGTGAATCGCAGAGTCTTGTCCTAAAGAGCTTGCTATCCCCTGTTGAGCCATGCAGTTGTGGATCAGTCTTATATATATATATATATATATATATATATATATATATATATATATATATAAAAAGAGAGAG
>OMNN01030907.1:24154-38540 GCA_900302755.1 Chromis chromis
AGGCATTTTTACAACCATTCATACCTTGAGGCATGTGAGTATTGGGTCAATAATGGGCCATTAGCAGTGTGAGCTGAGGGGAAACGTCAAAGATTGCTTTTTTACTGAAGCTCAAAGGATTACAATGACCCGGATGACTGAGAGTTACACCGACACAGTACTGCACTGAACTCGCAGCAAATAGGAGTTTGTGTGACGGGCTTTTTCAAAGACATTTTAGTGAGTTAACGTTAAAGGCGAGGTTAAAACTCACTTTAAGTCTGGTGACAACATCCCTCTTGGAGAGCTTTCTGAGCACCAGCCGGAAGTCAGCATCTACCAGGTTGTCTATGTCCTCTGCGCCGTGGACAGCTGGCACGTAACTCAGCTCCGAAGTCACCGCCGAGCCGAAGCCCACGAACCCCGGGATGACACCACCTTCTCGAGTCAGTACCTCAGCAGCTCGGCCGCTGCTGGACGGCTAGTTTCGGGGAAAGAAACGTGTGGTTATGAACAACGAAAAGCAGCATTGTAGCCAGAAGGTAACGTTGTAGATATGACACAGTAGAGACAGCACAGCCACGCGCTGCGTTAGCTGGTAACCTGAAGTTTACATTAGCTTGTTGCTAGCAATGTTAGCTACTTCAATACTGGATGTTACAGAAACTGGTAGCAACTTACCCTAACATTTCCTTTAGTTCGCTGCTTGTTTTTACCCCCCATGGGTATGTATTAACCTTTAAATTATCTATTTTCTACAGTTACCAGCGCTGACATGTAACTATACAGCCAATAGTAGGGCTAATGTTCCGGGAGTGACTTCTTCTTCTTCGTCGTCTTGTTTGAGGTTTATTGGCGGTTATCAAACAACAAGTTGGTGCTGTACCGCCACCAATTGGTACAGAGTGTGAATTTCACTTGTATCTTTGTTAGGTTTTGGATCAGCTTCTCTTTTTTCTGCCTCATATTTCTGACAGTGTACTCTATTGATTCTTCTTGTTCCCCACACTAGTCACATCTGCCTGTACTGTGTTTCCCCATTTTAAAATAGTGTGCTGTCAAATCCAGTGTCCAAAACTTAGTCAGGATCAGTTTGTGGATGTCAGCCCTATGTTCCCACAACCCAATGGTCCCACATTTTGAAGATTTCTCTTTCACTGAAAATTTGGAAAATTAGGCCCTATGTTCCCACATGTCTCACATTTCTAAGACCCTGTTTACACGAAGGGAAAACGCAGATATTTCCACGCGGTTTGGTCTGTCATTTACACGAAAACCCGTTTTTGTCTTTATCGATTATTTTTAAAAAGTGGGAAAATAGGGCCTAATTTTGAAAAATATCTTAGGAATGTGGGAACATAGGGCTGTGGGAACATAGGCACGCTCCCAGTTTGTGAAGGAATTTGGCTCTGTATTTTTTCTATGCTCTCAAAGTATTTATATTAGATAAAGCACACATGCAAAACAATAAGGGCAGCAAGTAACTGAAGGAAAATGTGCGTTTATTTCTATCCTGTTCAATCTAACTTCCAAGCCAATGTGATTACTTTTTCTGGCTTCCTTTGCAGTCTTTCATTTTAAAATGAGCCAGCACCCATAAAAATATTACTCTAAGACTCAATATTTGAATGTGATGTAATGTTTATTAATATTAATGTATTTCTGTATTTTTAAATGCTAATCCTAACTCATTTTTGGCAGACAATCACTGTTTTGGTACGACACTGACACAAGCACTTCATGTCACTGAAACTTGAGATCAGATCAACCTTCTACAGCAGGCATGCTGGCACAAGTATGCACAGGACATATAATGCATTGTGTTGCAGGTTAAAGGCAATAAGAAAATATTAAATAATGGGGGACTTGTCTGATACACCAGACACACAACTGGAACTTTGATAAGCAGGACCATGTTGGTGGTAAAGTGTCAAAGGCAACAATGAGCCTGTATAACCAGCCCACCGTGATAGGATTCGACCTTTCAACCTTTGCACGTATCTTAAACCGCTCAGTCAGTCAGGTTATTGATGCTGCAATAACAATCAGACATAGACAGAAAAAGTCATGTCAGAAGCAATAAGGAGGTAGTGATTGTGATGCTAAAGTGCAGTGTACATTGAGCAAGAGTACAGCCGTGTGTGTTGTTATGTTTTAGAGCGTGGGTGTGTGTGTGTTTGTGTGCATACACCCCTATGTTATTTACATATTTACATGATCCAGCATGCTATAGCTGACAGAAGAGGTGCTATCATTTAGACTTTGGCCTGAGCTCAGAGTTCACAGTCCTGACAGCATGAGGAAATAAGCTTTTCCTGAGTTTCTCTCTGTTTGCCCTGATGTTACGCAGATCCGGCCAGAGTGTAGCCACTCAAACAGTCCATTACTGGGGTGGTGGTGGTCCTCTATAATACTGTTGCCCTGACCATGCTCCTCCTCACGTAAATGTCTTCGAGGAGCAGTGGCAGTGCTGTTCCCCTACCACTTGGTGATGGTCCCAGTCAGTGCTCTTGCCACAACTGTGTCGTCCACTAACTTCAAAATGGTGTTAGAGCTGTTCATAGCCACACAGTCATGCATGTACAGGGAGAAGAGCAGAGGGTTGAGGACACACATTTTGGGAGCTCCGGTGTCCAGTGCAGGGGCTGGAGATGTGTCTGCCCACCCGGACCACTTGGAAATCCACAATCCAGTCACACAGGGAGGTGCTCAGACCCAGACTGGACAGCTTGGTGTAGAGTTTGGAGGGTACAATGGTATTGAAAGCTGAACTGAAATCAACAAACAACCTCACATAGTCCCCTCTCCGCCTGTCCAAGTGAGTGAGGGTGGTGTGCAGAACCTGAGGATGGCATCATCGGTGCATCTGTTTGGCTGGTAAGCAAGCTGAAGCTGATCCAGCGACTCAGGGAGCAAGGAACAGATGTGTTCACCGATTAGTATCTCAAAACACTTCATTACTTCAGAGTTGAGAGCTACTAGGCGATAGCCGTTTAAGTAGGCTGGAGAGGCATTTTTCAGTTTAGGAAAAATGATGGCTTAGGCATGTGGGGAACACACACTGACTCAGGGAGAGGTTAAACAATGTTGTGAACACTGAAGCTAGTAGTTCAGCGCAGGATTTCAGCTGTCTTCCAGGAATGCCATCTGGACCAGCTGCCTTCCTGATGTTCACTGCAGCTTTATCTAATCTTGAGGGCTTGAGATTGATTTACAGTAGCCTACTGTGCAAACGTTTAAAAAATGTCATAAATGGTTAATTTGTACAAAGTGCAGCAAATACAGCACCTGCTGATGAACTCCTTGTTCTTATAAGAATCCAAACCTCTACAGTGCCTAAACCTATTGCACAGCTCTGCACATCAAAAATATTCCATTAAAATCATATAGCAAGAAACTCAGCTCAGAAAACAATCAAGTCCTGCATTTGGATTCAAAAACATTTTAATGTACACCCTTTTTACAAGAATCAAAAACATTTCAAACAGTTACATTATATTTCTATATGATAGATTTAGTGACTATATTGTGATTTTTTTTAGACACCTCTGCTTTAAACATACATTTTTGCACTGCGTTTTTCACAATCATGGCTTCTGTTATGGAGGTCAGGTGTGTCTAAAGCTGGGTTGAAGGATTGAATTCAAAAATTAAAAACAAAAAAAACAACTACAATTCAGAAGTATTTAGCAATTTGACAGCCTTATTATATATATTATTTTACATCTTCAATGAAGTTGTCATGAATGATCCACTTGGGAAAAAAAGACAATGCATTTTTTGTAATTTGCATTGAGTACTGAAATTTTACATGAAGCACAGAAGTAGCCACCGTCTCCTTTATCTGTAGAACCACTGTGCATATTTATCTGTCAGATATGTAATATATGTAAATCACACGTCTCAGAAAACATGGAAAATTAAAAACACAAGTCAACTTTTTGGCAGACATCTTCATCTCTCACCAAGAAAGGTTAAACCACAAGCAGATTGAGCTGTGTGCCTTTTATTCACAGAACACAGTAGCTGCAAGCAAATACTTCAATGTGTCACCGGGTTCTTCTGTAAACACTGATTCAATCAGTGTGGATCTGAAGGGATAGGCTTCTTCTAGGAATTTCCAGTTAAGTGTTAATTAAAATGCCAATGGCAAATGTCATTTTTTATATTTCAAGAGTTTAGGTGAGACAACTACATATTCAATTTCAACTGTGTTTGGGTCTGCTTGTGGCTGTACATTCATGTAACCAAACTATTTAAATCCAAACTCCGAATACATCTGAAAACCAGAATCTGAAACCAAAATAAAGGGTTTCATGAGTTAGTTTGCAGTTATAAGCAGGCCATTAGTAAAATTCACACATATGCACACAGTATGGAAAAACTGTTCCCTCCGAAGGCTTCAGCAACCTCAAAGTTCGCTGACCAAATAACTTATTCAGACTTTGCATGTAGTGTGTTGATTCCCCGCCTTAAATGACTCCACCTAATAACTTGGGTTGTTGTGCACAAGAAAATAGCCGCACTACGGTTTACGGTCAAGTTATGCGTTTTCATGGTGAAATGACTGATAAAAGTAAATCAAAGTCAGATATATTACCAAATCTTTTTGTTCACAAATTACTTCCAAAATTGCATTGTCCTTTTATCCCAAGAAGTATCCATTAATTTAATGATTTTATTGACACAAATACTGTCTAGTGTAGGTAAAGTTAGGGGGGGGGGATGCTCAACTGAATTTTAAAATCTATTTTAATTAAATAATTGGCTAAATCGGTGACTGTCCACCTCGATATTCTGATATAATCTGAATACATCTCCCAATGCTACCATTGATAAAATATCTGATAAGGCTACAGAATTATATAAACCGTCTGTTGCATCCACTGACTTTAAAAAAAATACACATTCAGAAAAAATCAGGAAGTAATAACCTTAAACTCCTAAATCACAGTCAGAAATCAAATATCAATGTGTATACTCCAAAAAGATCAGTGAGTTTCACCTTCCGATGTGAATGCAACCATTCAAAAAACAAAAATGGGTTCAGTCAGAACAAACTGACAGGTAACTTGTAATATCAGCATACATTATGATTAGAGGACAAAAAGGATGTGGCTGTATCCTCAGCCAAGTCGTTATTTTTTGTTATTGAATGAACTGCTACCATATAGCCTGCCAAATGCAAATTGACAGCTTGAAAAAAATACAAAAAAGATTTATGTTGTTCATTCGGATTGCTTGCGTCATTAGAATTTGTCTCTCTATTAAGAACTTCCATTAGGCCTTAAAAACTCCCAATCAATGTAATTGTCAATTTTAACAAAATTATAAATAAAATTATTAAATTTAAAATTTGAATAAAATTCTGCCTTTTTTAAAGTGTTCAGTCGTCGTGATTAGGTGTGATTGTGCAGCTCCACAGTTTACACTCTTGACACCCGTGCTTTGAACTGATATTAGGCTTTTGCACCATCCAAAGCATATCCTGCCTCGTAACACAACAACACCACTTCTAAGCACTTCTATAAAACCTTTAAAAAATACTCAAGTTACTGAGAAAGAACAGCCAGGCTGTCCAGTTCCTGTTGAGGTAACCCTAAAGCCCTTCCAAAAGTCTGGTCTTAAGTCATCCGAGTTGGATGTCACCTCCTGGTAGAAGCACTGTTCGGCTGGGCACCGTGGTGTAACGAGGGTCCAGTTTGGGCACAAAGCCCTTAAAGTCCCTGGAGGCCTGAGTACCAAACACATCTAGCAACTGTCGGTTCATCAGAGCAAACCTAGGAAAAGAGTCAGATAACAGTCTCTGTATAGCATTGTGAAAGATACAACAGATTACAAGACTACTGATTGATTCAAAAAGACAGAAATAGCTCATTTGTTTATATGGGATAGCTACACGGGAACCCCCTTATGTACTATAAACTACTTCTTGCATTGCATTGGTTACAGCCTGATTAATAACTAATGACACATCTCCACAGTATGTCTGAATGTCAATTTCCCCAAATTTCTGCATATTGTCATTCAAATTTTAAATTACTGATCCTCTTAAACCCCTTTAATAACATTTAAAGACTTCCAAATGTGTCATATGTACTATATAAAGTGGTAATTTCTCTCTAAAATAATCTATTTTTAATAAATCCCTTTGGCTTTTGTGCACAACTGACATTCTAATTATAACCTCAAAAAAAACCAACATTGCTTGACCACTTACCTGCCCTTAGTTAAACGCAGCAGGAACTTCCAGTATGAAGGCCTGAGGTTCTGCACTTCCATCACTGCCTACGTAAAAGTAATGAGTCATACATTATATCCTTACTTAGCAACAAATAAAGTGTGTGTGAAGCATATTTGTGAGTGGGTACGCATGTGTGTATGTGTTACTTACAGCTTGGAAACAGATGGCAGTGGAGATGGCATAGATAATTGTGTCTGCTTGGGGAAAGTAAGGGAACTGTCCGGCCTCAATGCCCTTGAAGTACATGGTCTATAGAAAAAGATTAATTCAATTCAATTCAATTTTATTTATATAGCGCATATTTACAACACATCACATAGCGCTTACATGTGCTGTTAATGATAAACTGGCCGGTATAGATAACCTCTGTATAAACAGACATATATAGTAACACACAAGAATATATTTTTTTAGAGATGTTTGGGCAATCTGCCTTTTTCTGAACTACCATAGTTTCCAACATATTTCTACAATGCTCTACTGAGAATAAAATCAACCATGTAGGCTTTTTACTGATATGCTGCATGCATCAGGTCACTACAGTGCATGTAAACATGTTGTTTGCATGTAATCCTACTTGTATACAATGTGATTTGTGTCTGAATTATGATAAAACATTTTGCATTTAATTAAATAAATGAATCAAATAATCCCTGATATTGATATTTGAGACATAAATACATTATTTCAGCTGTGAATTCTGTTCTGTTATATTTAGTAAATATGGTTTCAATATCCTTGATATTTTGGTGTGCATATTTTCTGAACATAATTCTCTATTATGATCAGTAACACTGTAATGCATTGTATGAATCTGCTTCAGGCATCGATTTTTTGACTTTTACCTCCACCAGCTTAGAGAAGAGATACATGGATATTGTTGTGCTTTTGTAGAAGAACATTGAGATACCAGCCAGGAAGCCTTGAGGGACAGGAGAGACGGGGAAAAGAGACAGTTGACAAACGGGGTAAATCAGCAAAGACATGACAGAATCCCAAGGAGGATTGCTCTGCGGGGATTTTATTTGACAGTTTACAAAATCCTGGCTTACCAGCGATCAGTGCATGGAGTTCATCATCAACGTTCCGCACCCAGCGCAACAAGCAGCTTGTTCCCTGAGTGAAAGAGAACCACAATATAATACTCTTGCCAGACAGACATAATCAGACAGGAAGACAATGTGAGACGTTCAAATCACATGGTTGAGGAGGCTAGCATAGAATATTATGGATTTACAATTTTGCCACAAACAATCAGTCACCACTGAATGTACCTTATAGATACTGACAAAAGAGCCGAGAAAGGCCCCAAGCTGGAAGTTCTCTTTGTTGTAGAAGAGGGAAGGGAGCCGTGAGGGTTTAGAGAACATCTGTCTGAATGCAGAGGGCACTTTGAGACAACACTGAATCAGATAGCCAACACTGAACATCCTCACAAAACCCTGAAGAGAAAAATGACAACAAATCCTCAGTAAATATCATCCACTGAGTTGTAAACAATTTCAGTATTATAAATCCATCACCAAATAAAGGAGATCACAATAAAGTAGCATCTTGGATAGAGGGATTCTTACTTTAATACAGTAGGAAATGCAGTTGTCGTGGTAATGTTTACAACATCTGTGTCTTGGACCCCGTTTGCATCTGGATTATTAAAAAAATAAATTAAAAAAACACAAGTCAGTACTGGTCGCCATTCCACGTAAACTCATGAGTGTTTGTGTTGAGGTGTGTTTTCTCTCACATTGATTCCAGTAGTTCCCTGGCGTAGGCTACCAGAGTTTTCCTCCTAGAGCTGGGCCTTTCTGCTGACGCCTGTGAATCCTCGGTCTCTATAGCAGCTGTCCTCTCGAGAGGCCTTGCGGAGCTATGGTCTGCTGTGATAGAGTGAGTTGGAATCTCTTCTTTCCCAATGATAAACCTGTAACAGAAAATGCACACCACCTCTATAAAGTTTTCAACAAACTGTCTGCAGTCTAAATTGAGGCATAAGTAGGAAGAGGGTCGGCTTACTTTAATGCAGAGAATGCAAAGCCTTTGAGACCATCTTTACTCCTGCAAAAAATAAAAATAAATCAAACTTTTAACATTCATTAGCGCTTTATAATATCTTAAGGCCATTTATAATCAAATTCACTTTAACAATGTGTTCTCTGTGCTGCACTGACCTGAAGAAGAACATATAGAGTGATGCAGTTATGCAGAACAAGAGCACCTAATGGGAAGCAAAGAAAAAGAGAGAAGAAATCAGGACATTGTGTGAAAAACAGTCAGCTCGCCATATGACTCATTTCAAAGCCGTGACGAAATGTAGTGAGCTCTGTGATGAAAGCAGAAGTGGTTACTCGCTGATAAACAGGGATTTGTTTACACTGTACTGAACTCAAACCAGTTTCCATCACTGGACTTCGCTGTAGCGGTCATGTAGCATGAACAGCTAGCAATATTAAACAATTATACTTCCACAGAAGAAATGTCTGATAAAGTGAGGTTAGGTATGTTTTGTAATATTTAAATGTACCACTGTAGATTCAGATATTGTTTTATAGCTGATTAAACAGTCATGAAGAAATACGGCTATTTGATAACAGCGAGCTTATCTGCTAGAGGCTAAAGGCCAGTTCATGGTTTCTGCATCCCTGTTTCCAGATTGATGTGGACTTTGAAAGCAGACGTGCACGTGCTTCTATTCATACAACAACAGGTATGCAATTAGTCCACTGTGCAGACTGGCTCATTACCCCTCATATTAAACACAGAAAAACACACAGGGCTTCAACAGATGTTTCTGAAAGGCTATTTCAAAGAAGTAGCAGTTAGTTCCAGATTTAGCTATAGTACCATGTCAATATGATAATTTTTTAGGTGTTTGGTTATCATCTATGGAGAACATGTACACATCAAAGCACTTCCAAAGTCTGGCAGTGACTACTTCAATTTCAACTCCTAATGGAGATTTAAAAAGATGTGTATGACAAAGATGCTGCGTATACAGTCTGTCCTCATAACAATAATTTATGTAAACACCAATTGTTTTCTCGGCACATGCAGCGTCAATGCACTTGCAGGAAACTTGAAGACTTGGGCAGATTACTAAAAGTACATCAACCGAGACACACGAACAGTATGACGTCTTATCCCTTTGATCTTACCTCGCCATGCTTGATGGGTTTGACGATACCTCGGGTCACTGCCATGCGGAACAAAGTCTCAGTGGCCTGACAACAAGATTGCATATTACATTTACAGTGTGTCGCAAAAGCAGGTGTATTGTTTCACATTCAGCAAATAATGTTCGAAATTAAGAGAGCAGCTCTTACAAGATTGGCCATGTATATTGTCAGCAGCCCTCTCCTGGTTGGGGTGAGAAAGGAAAAGACAGATAGATTCTCAATGAAAACATTTCCTTGCCAAATGGGTTTGAAACTAGAGGGAGCAAGAAAAATACTGTGAAATAAAACATTAATCTTACCTGCTCTTGCGCTCCAGGAGGATAGCAATATAGGAGGCAGGCAGCGCTGAGCCAAACCCAGCAGACCAGGAGTAGAACCCTCCCAACAGTTTCCTAAAGTTAGAAATATACTTTGTTATTTCACTGTTCTTTTTTTTCTAGCTGGAAAATAGTGCTCTTAAACACGCTGTCAGCACATATTTTCTTTACAGACAGAGAGTTGTGGTCAAAGCTTAATGTCTGAGGACAGTCTATCAGAATGTCTTAAATAATGTATCTGAGGTTCTTCTATTTTTTTAACCTCTAGTATGAATATAGAACAGTCTTTGTGAGGGTTCCCGTTTTGTTTACCTCCAGGAGACTTTTGTCTTATCTGCTTCGCAAATGTTTTATGAGTAAGAAAATACACTGAGCACATTAAACTTCAAGACTACACACAAAGCGCCTGGATGACACTAAATGTAAACATAACTTTAACTCAAACTTTTGTTTGTTTTCAGGAAACCTACACAAATCACCTTTAAGCAACTCTGACAACTTTGGGTAAAATAGTCAGCAAAACCGGTATGATACCATAAAACCACAGACACTAAATGAATGCTGAGGATTTAGGCTTATGTGAATTATCTGCTTCCGTGTTGCTTTACGAACCCTTACTGTTTTAGCTTAGATGACAAACATTTACTCTGATATTCAGCTTAGCTTCTGAAAACTCTTGCATGTTAATGTCACCTGACATCTGAGATGTGTTTGACATGTGGTGGACCTACAAACCTGAGAATGCAGAAGAAAACAATGTAGAGACCTCCATTGGCAGTGAGGAACGAGGTAGACCATAGGATCTCTGGGAGAAGCCTTTTTAAATAGTAGTCCTTCTTCCTTCTTCTTAGGACTGCTGCTATCTGCAATGCACATTTGAGTGGCTTTGAGTCACACTGTTGTAGGTGATCATGACTGTATGCCAAATCAATACATCACGAGTTCAGTAAGAACAATGCTGCTCCGTTGTAATAAACGATACCACTGGAGTCTTAAAGAAAGAGCAAAGGGCATCAAAAACAGTTCAGGCTAAGCTGTCAAACAACTTAGAACTCGTTTGCATGCATTGTGTTTTCGGCTACTAAAGTTAATTAGCCGGCTAATGATAAGATAAGCCTTTTTCTATAGTAATCCATCTTCTTAGGACTGCTGCTATCTCCAATGCACATTTGAGTGGCTTTGAGTCACAGTGCTGTAGGTGATCATGACTGTATGCCAAATCAATACATCATGAGTTCAGTAAGAACAATGCTGTTCCGTTGTAATAAATGATACATTTGGAGTCTTAAAGAAATCGCAAAGGGCATCAAAAAATACCTCAGGCTAAGCCTTCAACTAACTTAGAACTCGGTTGCATGAATTTTGTTTTCGGCTGCTAAAGTTAATTAGCCGGCTAATGATAAGAGCCACACTGTGTCTCTCATGGGCCATGAAATGTTTTTGCCCCTTTCTCTCTTTGCCTATTTGAACTTAGTCCCCCAGTACACAGCTAGCGACATGCAAGCTAATCTTTAGAGGTTTTCCCAGAACTAGTTAGCCTTAGTTGGGTAGCTAGCTAACTTTAGCTAGCTCCAGAGTGCACAGACTGACAAGCCTCTTACCAGGTAGAGAGGAGCGTATATTTTGAAGGACACCTCCAGAGCACCCCGGGTTACATCCGCGGCGGACTGCACACACGACGGGTTCCAAGTGTGACCGATCTCGTAGCAGCTGTGCGGTATTTTACTAAGAGCAGCCATGTCTGCGTCCGCACAGGCAGCAGGAAGGCGACAACGCGCTGCAGTGCGCGGTCACTGACTGGAGCGCGGTCACGAGAGAGAACTGTGCACGGCGCTGTCGGGACTGGAACAACCCCCTGGTCAATAAACAGGAGGATAACAAAGAAGATTTTATTTTAATTAACCAGCAGTGCCGCTTTGTTAAAGATACTCTGTTACAAGGAAAAGCTCTGCATTCACAATTCTGATTTAATCAATCATTAGGCTTTATTTTTAAGGCACATTTCACACAAATAAATAAAATAAATTATTAATTATTAAAACGTAGATAGATAGATAGATAGATAGATAGATAGATAGATAGATAGATAGATAGATAGATAGATAGAAAAGTAAAACATTGAGTATTAAATGTTGAATAGACTATGATATGTAAATAAGTGAATAAATAGAAAAATCAATAAATAAAATTAGTTTTAAGAAGAGAAATAGATAAATAAATCCACTGAATCAATCAATGTGTAATATATTTCTGTGTAGATTCTAAACTATCCAGGTCATGGTGATCCTAAGAGCTTCAGTAAAAGGCAACTATACCTTTCTTTTTTGTTCTTAAAGGATCTCTAATCCAAGAAGCTTCTTCAGTTCTAGATGACTGATGAGGAGTCAAAGATATATAGTCACCCTTATATCACATGACCACGGCCCATTAACAGTCCAAGACTAGCATGCTTGAAGATGTGAATGACTGTGAAACTGCCAGATGAGGAATGACTTGACATGTAAGGGTGGAGAAACTTTCTGACATTGTAGTATAAAACATGAATCTGCTTCATACGCTGGTAACCGGCCTAGAGAAGAGATACATTGAAATTGTACTTTCTCTGTGATTTGGTGTGAATCGGCACTGATTTAAATGCCTTTGCTTTTTTTGTATTTTCTAAACTTGCAGTTCTCAAATGGTAACATAAAGAGACAGAGAGATGCAAAAAAAGATAAGTGTTTATCTGATGTAAGATAACATTACTGTGAAAGGTGTGTTAGGTCCAACTGGTACTCAAGTCTAGGCACGTAGATTGTAGGAATGTACACACTGGAATGATTTTGCCAGCATTTGTCATAAATTTGGTGGCAGTGGGGTTGAATACAAACATTACACAGCTAAAACCAACTTGAGCACAGAAATTTGACAGATTCAGTTAAGCGGCAAATTATTACTCCCATGTTTACAGAAAATTATATAGAAATGATCCAGCAGGCTTCTAGGTGCATTTCCAGAGGTTTCCATCCCACACCTAAGCACTCAGTCAGCATGGGGCCTGACTGAGAATACATTAAAGCTCTAGTAATCTCGTGGAACAGTGTGTTCCTGCAACGAGCTTGGATTTCAGAGGGCGCAATTTAGACACAATATAACACAACCAACTCCTTAGCTAAAGGACTTGACCCCACAGTGACCCACAAGCACATATCAGAATAATACTATCAGCTTTGCTTCTTTATAATATTTTCCAGTACAACCTCTACACGTAATGCACTTGTTTTCACACTTTATCACTACTATGTTTGGGATGCAGGCTGTGCAGAGATCGAGATATAGAAAGATATAGAAAGCTCTAGAATCACACACATTAAACAAAACAAATATGAATGACTATACAAATGACTATACAAATGACTATACGAGTGACTACAGTATGGTTGTCTGTCTATTATCAGTGTCCTACATTTGGACTGTGAGGTCAAAGTCATCAGTTCACCAAGGCCACTCTGGTTGTACTGCTCAGATCTGGTCAGCAGGTGTCAGCCTCCTCTACTTGATGTGAAACATGACTCAGCTTCAGTACTGAAAGATACAGAGTGTAACTTGGTCAATGGGAATGTACATCAGTGTGAGCTGGCTTTCACAATTTCCACATGATAAAATGCAGTGGTTACACAGTGTTGCTGCGTGCATATTTTGATGTGCTGACGGTTAGTGTTCCTATGAATCCTATGAATAGGTCAGTTATGTTGACCAAGCATGTGGACACATACAAGGAACTGGACTCAGGTTTTTTCTTGCTTCTCAAAGTACTTACACACACACACACAAAAAAAAACTCATGCATTTAATTAAGGGCAAGAAAATAAGGGTTTAACTACTATGTACGTACAGATGTGTAAAAGAGCATGTTTAGAAGTGAACGGAAGGTTTTGTGCAAATAGTGCAGATTCTGATGATACAGAAAAATACAGTTATTAATAAATACAAGCTTACTGACACTTTATATACTAGATAGATGATAGAAAGCAATGTAATTTTGCAGTACATGCAGTAATTCAAGGTTCAGGATTTGGAGTTGCAGTAGTTGTTCAGTGTTTAACACTGAATGAACCTCAGGATTGCTTTGTTGCTTTGTTTGTTTACTAAGAAATCCATAGACTTGACAGACAAAATGGAGAAACTGTGCCAAGGATTTTTTCAAATTATTTTTAACTATTAAAAACCCTACGTCTGGTATTACAATTTCGTCCTTTGTTACTTTAGTTAAGTTTAGGTGTAGTTTGTGGGGCCTTTGTTTAATCCTTAACTTTGATTTTAAGTCATCAACAACTTTTTTAGTTGCCAGGTAGTGTACTTTGGGTTGCCAGGTTGGCTTGTCAAAAAGTTTGAAACCTAAAAGTATTATTATATTATGGGATTGCCAACATGAACAATCTTTTGATTATAATGAAATGTTTCAATCAATCAATACGATTTTATTTATATAGTTTTCATGCAAATGAAATATAACACAAAGTGGTTTACAGACGAAATAAATGAAAATGCAATAAAACAATCAGAATCAGAATCAAAATCAACTTTATTGGCCAAGTTTGTACACACAAACAAGGAATTTGATTCCAGTGTATCTTTGCTCTGTATGTACAAAAAAAAAAAAAAAAAAAAAAAAAAAAAAAATAAAAATAAAA
>OMNN01030912.1:0-23268 GCA_900302755.1 Chromis chromis
TCATGGTCATATATCTACTCACTGGGGTCATTTCTGTGCAGTAATAGTAGATTACCTTTACTTCTGAAGCATTAATACTCCACGTCTCGATGCCCTGATATGTGTTTTACTTAAGTAATGTGTTAATGCAGATGTTTTACTTGTAATGGAGTATTTCTACTGTGATACTGGTGTATGTGTATGAACACTTCCTCCCTCAAAAAACCTGTATTTTTAAAAAATACTATAGAAGATGATACTTCTTCCAGCACTGCAGCTCCAACTGCCTGACTCACAAAATAAATTAATATAAATTCAGCCTGATTCTTTTTGTGCCAGAAAGAAAAACTGATTTGGAAAAAAGTCAATGATGCATAAAAAGCAGACAGACTGTTCAAATAGTGTCAGAACACTGAGAGATATGCAAGAAAACCAGCATTTAAAAATCCACACTTCATTATTCTGACAGAAGAAGCCTGAAAGTGACAGATATGCAGCTGCTCGGTGCGTTTCTAACCTTCGGCTGACAAATAAAAGAAAAGAGAAAAGAAACAAGAGAAGGATAAAACAGAAGAAGGACGGAGAAGGTGACTTACCGGAGGAGGAGGAAGAGGAGGAGGTGATGGACGGATGAAGAAAGTAGAGTCCTGCTGGTTTGACGCGCTCAACTCCGCTCACACACACTGTCAGCTGCCAATCAGTCACCAATAATCGATACCGAGCCGATCTGTGTCTCCGCTGTGAGGGTCCTGCGCGGGCTCTGACTGATCAGTCATCGATCATCGGTCCGATCATCCAGACATCCATCAGGTATCCGGACACTGATCAACTCTGCCGGAGCAGCCGAGAGCCGCGCGCTCTGCGCTGTGCCGAGAGCGGAGCGGTGGGAATGCGCATGCGCCACACACAACCTCACACACACATAAACACACATACATTCTGAAATTACATCTATCACAAAAACACAATTGGATGAATATTTAAGAAAAACACCGAAACCTGCCATTTACCTGTGCGCGTGCATGTGCGCGCGTGCACGTAGAGCCCAGGTTCTGTTTCCAGGGGGTTTTTTTGGCAAAAAAAGAAGATGAAATCTATTTCAAAACACAAACACAAAATACTGGCTACAGCAGATACAGCTTCTCAGTATTTTTCAGCCTCTCCTTGTATTTACTGTAAACTCACCTGTCCGTGACGTCAACAGGTGTCAGGTTAAAGGATCATTTCACACGTTGCTCCACTAGAACTGAAACTTTACCACTTAAAGCCCCTGAAAACGTTGCGTCAAAGTATACAGTATAACATTAGTATTTATTATTTATGGGAGTTTATGTTGAAAAACTGAGCTCAGGTGTATCAGCAGGACTGAGTGGGTGTGGTCTGATCACACCTGACTGACACAAATAATGAGTTTCCATCATATTGTTTAGCTTTCAGTTGGTTTTGTTTGGTTTTAGTTGTTTAGCGTTCAATAGGTGTCACTGGGATTGATTTTGGTTTTAGCTGGTTTGGTTAGTTTTGGTTGCTGTCGGTAGGTTTTAGCCAGTTTTAGTATTTTAAATTTCATTTTGGTTGTTTTCTGTATGTTTCATTTGGTTTCAGTAGGTTTCAGCTGGTCTTGGTTGGTTTCAGTAGGTTTAATTTGGTTATAGTTAGTATCGGTGTTTCAGTTGGTTAGTTGGGGTCACTGATTTTGAGCTGGCTTCATCAGGTTTCAGTTGATCTTGGTTGGTTTTAGTAGGTTTCAATAGGTTTATTTGGTTTTGGTTGATTTATCTGGTCTTGGTTGGTTTTGATTGGTTTCAGTTATATTCAATTGGTTTCTATGGGTTTGATTTTGGTTGGTTTCAGTATAGGTTTAATTTGGTTTTGGAAGGTTTAATTTGGTTTCAGTTGATGTTGATTGGTTATAGCTGGTTTAGTTGGGTTCAGTTGTTTGATTTTGGTTGTTTCAGTTGGTTTAATATGGCTTTAGTAGGTTTCAGTAGGTTTGATTTCTTTCAGTTAGTTTTAGCTGGTCTTGGTTGGTTTCAGTTGGTCTCACTTGGATTTAGTTGGTTTCTATAAGTTTGGTTTGGGTCTTTTCAGTAGGTTTAATTAATTTTTAGCATTTTTTTGGTTGGTTTGGGTTGGTTTGAATGAAATTCACTTGGTTTCTATAGATTTGACTTGTTTCAGTTGGTTTAATTAGATTTTAGAAGGTTTCAGTAGGCATAATTTGGTTTCAGTTACTTTTAGCTGGTCTTGGTTAGTTTCGGTTGGTTTCACGTGGATTTAGTTGGTTTCTATAGGTTTGATTTTGGTTGTTTCAGTGGGTTTAATTTGATTTTAGCTTTTCTTTGTTGGTTTTGCTTGGTTTCTATAGGTTTGATTTTGGTTATTTCAGTAGGTTTCAGTTGGTCTCAGTTGGTTTTAGTTGGTTTCAGTTAAGTTCACTTGGTCTTGAAAGATTTGATTTTGGATGGTTTCAGCAGGTCTAAATTGATTTTATAAGGTTTCAGTATGCTTAATTTGGTTTCAGCTAGTTCGGGTTCAGGTCAGCTGGGTATATTTGGGTTCAGCTGCTCTTACGTGGTTTCAGTGGGGTTTATTAGGTTTTAATTGGTTTCATTTTGTTTTGGTTGGTTTCAGTGGGTTTAATTTGATTATTCGGATGGTTTTGGTAAGGTATAGCTGAATATTGTGTTGTCAGAAGCAACCACAACTGGCACAATATCTACAGAGTTATGAAATTCACTTTTGACAATACTTGGTAATCAGTGGTTTGACCTAACTCAAGAGGTGACAAACTATGGCAACAGAGATGAGGTACGCTACAGGATATAAAAATATTGCAGAGCCTTTAGCAGAAACACATAAGACAGATCGTAGGAATGGCTGATGCTCTAGATAAAAAAGGAACCTCAGTGTTCAGATGAAGAATTACAGTCTAAAAAAGAAAGTAATTGACAGAGAGGTGTACGTCATAAGCAGGCATCAATGGTGTTTGTGTAGTTAATCTCTCTGCCAGATGGGAGAGACAAAACTTCCAAATAACAGTTTTAAGTTATCAAGAATTATTGACAGGAGCAAAATAGACTAATGATAAAATGACTAAATAATAGACTTGATTCATCTAATTTAAAAATAGCTGCACATTGTGTCTGATGTCACAGCTTAAAAATGAGAAAGTATCTCATGTGTACCAGTTAATAGATTTAACTATAATACTAGTAGCGGAGTAATCACCTTGGAATAATACAGAACCACTTCCAAGTCGAGATAAGAAGTTACTGTTCTTCCAATCAACAAAGGAAATGTATTCATTTATTATTTATGTATTTAATTATTTCTGCATTTAACTATTTATACTTCAATCGTCCCGACAAAACAAGCCATTGGTAAAAGGTAATGTTAACCCAGAGTTGGATGTGTGCCATACTGACCCAACACACAACGTATGTGGGAAGTACACACTAAAAGTCACTGGATCAGTTTCCAGTCCAGAGATTTGTGGGTTAACTGAGTGCAGATCCTTCAGTTCAGACAGACATGCAGGTAATGTGATGCCAGAGAGCTGCGACATTTCACACTGCTGCTCTGAGAGAGACACTTCTGCCTGTCTGTCTTTCTGTGAAACAACCCAAAGCATGATGGGAAACTCCTGGAGCTGAGCTAACTCTCTTCAAGTCCACGTGTTCTCCTTAAATGATAAATCTGGTAACATTTTACAGTTTTCCTGCTGTCAACAAAATGACACTATTCCTTCTTACACTGTAGTTAATTTTGAATCAAACCCACACAGTCTTGTGGCACTAAACACTCACCAGAGGACCAACTTTGTATTAATCCACCACTACTGAAAATAGTCCCTGAGTCACGCTTGCTAAAAACTACAGCAGCCAGCTTTTTTTTAGGACATTACACATCCCTTTTTAGTCATAAAACAACTTATTTGTAAGCTGTTTTTCAAGGTTTGTGTTCAGTAGTAACCAGTGGGCTTAAAGCTGAGTGCTAAAGGGGCGAGACACAATAATTGTTGGTTTGGTCTTTTAATGGGATTTGTAGGCGGTTAAAGAATACTGATTTCGTCCTTCTAATTCCCTCTAAGTTTCTTTAACTCTCTGAATCTCAAGCAGTGTCTGGGTGTTTTTATTTATTTATTCCTGTCACAGTTTTACTCACTGTGGGCTCATTTTTTACTGCAATATAAAGTCCTGTATTTCAAGGAAACAACACTACCATGACTAGGAGTAGAGATTATTAAAAATCTGAATTTCTTTTTAGTATTTACATTAGATTGTTTCCATGTGTCCTTTCCTGTACTGTGCATACACAGCCTGCAGTTCAGTCAGGTTCAGTTGCAAAGTCTCTGAATTTTTGTCACAACTGAGTCACTAATGGCTTCTTGGTTGTGCTGTTGAATGCAAAATTTTGACAGAATTTGAGGGTTTATTTTTGATAATTTCTTCGAATGAGACATCTTGAATAAAGTGTATTTTTGATTCAATATAATTTTACGGTTAGATTTAGCTGTTCTTGCTGTTTGTTGCTCTGATAAATGGTGTAATTTTTGTGATTTTTAAAAAGCAACATGCCTTTGAAACCTGTTGGAAGATTTTGGGGTTCAGAGAGTTAAATCAGTTACAATCAGTTATCAATGAAATATGCAGTTTCCCTTATCTGTGCAGAGTATTTTAGCATCTTTCAGCTCAGTGTTTTAATTTTCTGCCTGTGACTTTACTGTGTTGGTTTACTCTCATCCTTCTCATTGCAGCTGTAGCCACAGAGACACCTCTAAAATCCCATTTTACACTACCTGCATATCACTACACAGTAGGTAAACATAGCAGAGCAATTAGCAGCTAAAGAGCCAAATAGTTCCTTCAGAAGATGGTGGAGACCAAACACAAAGCTAAAAACAATGCAAATATTGGAGCCACATTCACATGGAGGACATGACTTTCAATGAAAAATAAGAATACTTCATAACAGCTGGATATCTACATAAGCAACCAAGTTGATCATATCAACTTTACAAAGTGATGATATGCGACTGTTGTGTTTACAGCTTGTTTCTGTCGCCCCCAGGTGGACAAAAAACAGGTTAAAATCATCTTTCTCAATATCGGTGTCAAACAATATTGTTTCTTGGTCTATTTAACATCACAGTTTATAAATTTGTAAGTATTTCCCTAATTTCCACTTGACATATTTGATATCACTGGAAACTTTGGGATCAATAATAGAATATAAAGATGGAGTACTGTTCCTATCTCCTCATTGATCCTCCACAGCTCTTCTTTTACTTTAGTATGAGCTCCTTTTTCCACTTTTCTCCCCCCTTCCTCCATTTCTCCCTTCCTCCCCCCGTCTCTCCTGCAGCACAGGGCCTTGCTGTGGTTTCCCAGAGTTCCTTGCAGCTCCCAGTGGATCTTTTCCTCCATTTGCTGTGGCAGCAAACCAATCCCATCCCTGCACTCCTCAGGACATCCAGCCAATCACAATGCAGCACTGCCCCGACCCACTTACACACACACATACATCTCCCCCTCTCACCTTGAACATCAAGTCAAGGTTGTACAAGGATACAGCAGAGTGTATGAGAGTGTAATCGTACTGGGAGCTGGAAGACACTCCTGTAAAACCAGTGCAAACACACACAGATTTAATAATCAATAAATTCCAGTTTGGTGTGAACTTTCTGATCCACTTGTGTTGGTCAAAAATGTTTATTCTTTAAGGAATAGTTTATCGGATGTGTTCAATATGAAGCTTTGCATTATTAGCCATTTGATTAATTTGTACTGACGATAATGTTTACAGGCAACCAGTGGAGACACCTGGAAGTCAATGCCCTGTGCCAAGAAAAAGTCAGACACATAATCCCTCAAAAAAATACAATTTGGCATTTTTATGATTCTTAGTTTTGTATAGGCAGCGGGTAATTATGGCTGAGGGAGCTAAAGGGGCAGCTTCATTAGTCATAGCAGGAGGTAAAAATGAGCACAACAAATAAATACCCCAATATAATAAAGTTAGTAATGGTGGTAATAAGAGTGTTGAGGTTGAGGATCAAACCCTCTAATCAATATTACATTTGTGCCTTAGTGAGGTGAAGACTTTGCACAACACTGCAGCCAATCTATTTGCATTCATGTGGCGAGTTTGTTGTGTTTAGGGTTGTTCAAAACCACAATGGCTGATTTTTTTTTAAGTAAAAGTGAAAGCTCCAGTAGCCATAACTCTGGAAAAGGAAAAAAAAACAGCAGAATTTGAAAATATACAGTCCTGCAGCTCGTCTCTTTCTATTCACCCAACAGACAAGTACACAGTTCAAAAACACAAAGACAGTCAACCTTAAAGTCGACATTCATGTGTGGCTTCATCCGCAATTCAAACTCCACTCTCCCAACTGAAAAATCACTGTACTAATTGGACCATCGCACTCTACTCACCCAAGGGAATTTGCTGCTCTTTTGGTTTCACCTGCTCTGAATGAAAAGACATTTGACTGGATGAAAGCTCCTGTTTTGGGCTAGGTTTCAGAAAGAAAACAGAGCCAAGAGGAAGTGCAGAAGTCTACTTTCCTCTCAGATGGCATGAATTACAATATGTTCAAGAATAATGGGAATTAGTTTCGCATGTATTGAGTTAAAAATCTAAATGGACAAATTCAAGCTGTGACTTGATAATCACACTGTAGTGGAAAAGTTAAGGCCACGCCCCCGAAAGAGATCATCCATCCATCTTCTGCTGCTTATCCAGAGTTGGGTCGTGGTGGCAGCAGACTAAGCAGGATATTTCAGACATTCCTCTCTCCAGCAATATTTTCTGGCTCTTCCATTTGGATGAGATATGTAATCCCTCCAGTGAGCTCTGGGTCTATCCCTAAGGTCTCCTCCCGGTTGGACATGCCTGGAAAACCTCCAAAAATAGGTGAGAGTTGGAATCAAGAGCCTTGCCTTCTGGCTCTGCTCCCTCATCACTACAATGGTCCAGTACAACATCCTCATTACTGCTGACACTGCCTTAGTGAATCTGTCCATCTCATGCTCCATTTTACCATTACTCGTGAACAAGATCCCGAGATACTTAAACTCCTTTGTTCGGGGCAGCGACTCACCAAAACGCAGAGGAGGTAATCTACCGGTTTCTGACAGAGAACTATTGGCTTTGTAGGTGCTGACTAAGCGGACAATAGACCATATAAAAGAAGTGGACGTAGCCACTGTGACATTGTCATTGTAGACATATCTTCGGTAACATCGTTTGTAGACTATGGAACTGAAGCTTCAGGTCTGGTACTTTGGCTGATCTTGGGTTTTTCTGGAGCCAGATGTGACCATATTTGGAGAAAAGGGTGGATCTGACTGAGAACTCGACGATACTATTCACGGCTGTATACTAGTGACTTGTCAATTACAAGACAGCCACGCCTAATGCATACCCTGCTTTATTGTTTATTTAACTCTAAATAGGACAATAATTTAAAAAAATTACATCATGCTGTATTGAAGAAGACATGAAAGTAGCTAAGACCATAAACTCATTATGAAAATGCTTGCTGGGCTAATAAATCAAGTAAGAAGGAGCATCATTTTCTCATAGGTTCCAAGACAGGAAATTCCTTTCTGGAGCTAAAGGAGTCGCCCCCTGCTGGGTGTTAGAAAAAATGAAGGTTCAGCTCCACTTTTAAGCTGTTGACCCTTGGTAGAGTTCATGAATGTTAAGAGACTCTATATCATCCCATCAAATACAACATTTGTTGTATTCTCCTTTTGGAAATTTTGTATAAATGCTGGGAAATGAGTGAGCAAGAAAGATATCACTGACAGTATCAATAGTAACAGCTGTTTGCTGCTCACAGTGGGGAGATGAAGCTGCATCTCAGTTTACCTGTTTATTAGGCAGCTCCTGAGAGAGTGACTTTAGTGAGGGATAATCTGGATCAGTGTAGGAAAGAGACGGGCTCCACATCTTTGATCACAGCGCTGCGTGGAGAAACCAGGCGGGTACGACAGGAAAAGTTCAGAATGTGTTAGCTCTGTTGTTCCTGTTGGAGAGTAGAGAGGCAGTTAACTGCAGACATCAGCGGGTTGCGAGCTGACACCACCAGAGGAGACTGTTTACTGCAAACACAAACACTGCTTACAAATAAAATACCCTACTGTATATTTTTCATTTCAAAGTGGTAAAACCTGAAAGGGATGAACCTGTATGACACAGAACACATACAAAAGATAAGATTTCCCTTTGAAATGTATTCTTCAGTGCATTAAATCCCCTTCTATGAATCCTTTAAAGTCTTATTTCACACACTTTCTCAAAGAGTTTCCTGTTTATAATTCTTATGCTGCAACCTGCCTCATCTGTCTGCCCACTTTTTAAACAAACTGATTTAAAAGTAAAATACAGTAGTCTTACAGACAGATTTCCCACTTGATTTGAAAATTAGCATATTCAGACACATTATCATGAAACTAGAGACTAAACTGACAAACAGTAAATAAGAGCTACGATTTCATCTGGCTACAAAAGTAAAAATCAACTTACACACCTTCAGAAATAATAATAATAATAATCTAACCTTTTTTGATCCCCTTGGGTAAATTCCTTCTCTGCATTTGACCCATCCTATTCAAAGTTAACCTTAACTCCACACGCCACTGCCATCCTTGTTCATAGCCTTGTCACTTCCCGCCTGGATTACTGCAACTCACTTCTTTTCGGTCTCCCTCACAAGTCACTCCATAAACTCCAACTGGTTCAGAATTCAGCTGCCCGTATCATTTCCAGAACCCCCTCCACCCACCACATCACTCCTGTTCTTCAGCAGCTCCACTGGCTGCCAATAAAATCCCGCATCGACTTCAAAATCCTCCTGGCAACATTCAAGGCCATCTACAAACTCGCCCCTCCTTATCTGTCTGACCTCCTCCATGTCCATATTCCCTCTCGCTCCCTCAGATCCTCCTCCTCTGTCAACCTGTCTGTCCCCTCCGCCCGTCTCACCACCATGGGGAGCAGAGCATTCAGCTGCTCTGCTCCCCGGCTCTGGAACTCCTTACCACCTGACATTAGAAATATTGCATCATTTTCTCTTTTTAAATCCACACTCAAAACTCACCTGTTCAGAAATGCTTATCCCACCTGAGGTCAACTGCACTGTCTGTTTTTATCATTTGTCACCTGTGTATTTTATTATATATTATTTGTGTTATTTGTGTAAAAGTGTCCTTGAGTGTCATGAAAGACGCTTTCTTTTGACAAATAAAATGTATTATTATTATTATTAACTATACATACTAGGAGCAGTGGGCTGCCGTGGTGCAGCGCCCGGGGAGCAGTCGGGGGTTAAGGGCCTTGCTCAAGGGCCCACAGTGGTGGTGACTGGGACAAGCGGTCACTCTCACTTTCCCACCTCAACCTCTTGCCAGTCCGGGGGCTCGAACCGGCGACCCACCAGTTAGAAGTTCGCTTCACAAACCACTAGGGTCCACTGCCCCAAAAAATGAAATGCTACCTGAGGAACAGTGCTAAGTCTGTAATGCGTGGTGAAGGAGCAACTGCTGTAGTAAGCATTTTTGTTGTTGTTGTTCTGATTGTAACTAAGCACTCTCTGCTCACTCGACTAAAACCAGGACAATTCTTCATATAGCGACCTCCCACATTCTTATTTTGGGGGCTTGTTGACTCACAGTGAGCAGTGAAAAGTCCTGTGGTTGATACTGAGAGCCCAAAATAGAGCAGACTGTATGTCTAAATGATTTTATCAGTATGTTTTCTCACTTGAATTCTGTTCACCTTTCCATATAAACAATGGGCTCTACAGTATGTGCAAGACATATTTTATTCATGGGCAGTGATAGCAATCTATTTTTCTGCTGATGTGTGAAATTTGAATTGCAAGGTGATGAGTAAAGAGTAAGAATTTGCAAACATGGAAACAGTTCTTCATGACGAAGCAAACTAAAGACTCTTCCAGCCAACATTTAAACATATATAATCTAGTGCCAATTAGAAGCAATCTCAGTACATTAAAGAGAAACCATCAAATATCTCTCATCCTATCCTTAATACATTTTCTGTTTTTCAAAACCCACTTATCTTGTTCAGAGTTGTGAGAACCTGGAGCCTTTCCCAGCTCACCCTGGACAGGTTGCTGGTCTATCATACAGATTAAACACACAAGCACACTACACTCACACCTACAGGCAGTTTGGAGTCTCCCAATTATCCTGCGTTTCTGGACTGTGTGAGGAAACAGGAGCAGCTGAAGGAAACCCAGACAGACGCAGGAAGACACATGCAATGCACCTTTCCACACAGGGAGGTCCGTCTGGCTGGCTGGCTTCAAATCCAGGAGACACTAACCACAAACATGCAGCAAGATAAAATATTTAAACTATGTCTATAGCACTATAGTGTTACGGTGGTTCGCAGACACAACAGAAGATAATAGTGCACATGTAGTGGTGTGAGTAAGATATGATATAGAAAAATGTGTTTATCCAGCCTGACTTGTTTCCATTCTAACACACTAAAAAAAGAATAAGCATTAACATATTCCACACACACACACACACACACACACACACACACACACACACACACACACACACTACTGACCTCTGCCTACACATTTAGCAAGCTGATCTGACACTGTCTTCCCATCTGCACTGAGCAGAGACCATTTGCATCAACTGAATGTCAAGACGAGGTGATTATTGGAAAAGAGTCAGCTGTAAGAAATTATCATTTCACAATTATCACAAGCCATGCTATTCCTTCTCATCAATCTGTAAATGTGATGATTTTCCATGCTGTTATTACTGAAATAACTGAATGTTTAGAATTGACAGATTGATATAGAGCACAAAAGTCCCAAATTAAACATATAAAATAAAAATGCTAACACATGTAACAGTCATTTGATATTTACTTGTTCCCTTCTTTATTCGATATCGCTGAATCAAAACAGTATCCATTGTAAATAAGCCAATCAAAAAGGTTGTTGTGTTGATTCCTTTATCATCAAGTTCCTCGTTTTCTGGGCCCACGGACTCTGTAGTGTGATCAATACTTGCCCAGAAAAACAAGTTTGCACATAAGGAACAGAGCAACAGATGGCAGAGAGAACAAGCCAGTCTTGCCTGTTGCTGTTTGCATTGTGCTGTGCGTCAGGCTGAGCCCGTGCAAAGAGGAAAGGTGAGAAAGTGGGTGAGCACGCCAAACGTGTAGCCCCCAAATAAGACAGATGCACATATGCTTATAATCCTATAACCCATGTCTACTCACATGTTCATGTATGACAAATATAAAGACAGAGTGATTCAGGTGTGAAAATAAAGAGTATGTATGCAGAGAAAGGTGTATAGACAGGCATACGGATGTATAGACATATGTACATACTGAATTTGACTTTCCTCTCAGGATAGGCTCATTGGAAGCATTTCCATTCAATACACACTGTTTCTAAAGTAAAATATTGAGCTTCTCATTAAGATGTTTTTTATTTTTTGACAAAGTCAGGCAAATGAATATGAAAGTAAGTTTGTTAATAGCTACCAGTTAGTCATTTCTGAGGGTTGCTATTGCTTCACTAAGCGAAGTACAGTGCTTTTTTTTATATCATGACATCTTACAGAAATACTACTGATGTATGAAAAAAGGCTCATTTTGTAGGTGCACCACTGAGACACCGTAACAGAATGGAAACATTTCCATGGTTTAATACTTGAAACATGATTTTTTTTACATGATTTTTTCAGCTCCTAACGGACTACTAGAGCTAGCCCTCAGCAGTTAAAAAATCCTCCAACTTAACATAAAATAAATGAAATGTTTCCAGTGCTACAGAAGCCTTAAAACCTTAAACCACACCTAATCCATCCCTACGTAATCAGTGACGCACACATCCTAATATGTCACGGAACTAGGATTAATAATATCCATGTAAACCACTGCGGACTGACAAACAGGATGAGACATCGTGATGCAACATAATCATTTCCCTTCTTTGGTGCCTGAAAGTAAAAGTGTGAGAGTGACGCATATCAGCCCGGCAGTCCATGCCGTTATCAAGGCCTCCATGAAAACAAGGGCATCCCCGGTGTGAGGGGGCGGAGTGAGACATCTTCCATACATGATCATCACTATCATGTGTGCCACACAAGTTGGTTGCACTGCATACTGTCATGATCATGTGATTAAATTAACAAGCAAAAGCAGTAAAAGTCTGGAAAACAATGTTAGATAGTGACACTCACTAACCCACTTTCATATTTCACTAAATATTTATATTGAATCTAAACTGCACTGGCATTTTATTAAGTAAACCTCTTAAACTAATGCAGTCTCACACAACAGCCAAGCAATAAAACCTCCCTCCATTAAGGTTATATCGTTTAGTTTTTATTTAAACTCTCTTAGAGAGTGTTTATTAAACTGTCATGGTCCTTTTGGAGGCTGCACTTTGTGGTGCTGTTAAACTGTACTCCATTGTGAGATGTGCTACTGTTATTTAGTCAACCATTGTTGGTATAAATGGGATGGACAAAGTGATATAACCACAGAACAGTCTGACAGCAGAGATTGCAGCCCTAAAAATGTCCATACAGTTCTCTGAATATTATAACCTTCACGAAGGGTGGATACTGGACTGTTGTGTTAGATTGCATCAGATTTAGTCAGGTGTAACTAATAAGCTGCCAACTGAGTGCATGTGCGTAAATCATCAAATTCAGCGTGCAAATTAAAGCAGTGTAATATGGTATTTGAATGTCAAATAAAAGCAGTGATTAACTTGAAAGCCTACACAAAGGGCAAGCATGCACTGAGGCTGTCAGTCTGTCTATTGTCCTCCTCAACAGGGTGCTACTATTGTGCAAAATTATCACTAAGTGCTTAATACTGAGCCATATGCAGAGACAGTCTGCATCAAAAATGAATCAGTTCTTTCTTTGGATTGTGGCCTCTCTGCCAGATGTAACTGAAATCTGTTGTTTTTAAGGTGTCCAGCTATTGAACTCAAAAACAGAGCAAGCACATGTGTTCCTTTGAGCCATTTACTGTACATTACTTCAGAGGAATGTTTGAGAATGTGCGCAAAGGCATGTCTTTTTTTCCAGGCAGGATACCACGAAGCTGGCGTTCCAAATCACAACAATGATTATACGTTGGGCTTTGAGATCTTAACATAAATTACATGGTACGTGGTTTAATCTGTGTGTTATCATTACCCCACAAATAACTTGATATATCGAGGTTGTGCGTGCAGTAACAGTAAAAAGCGCACACTCCCACAGGATAAAATAGTCTGTAGCCTTCCTCCCACTGTCACATCAAGTAGTGCTATTTCCGCAGTAACAGTAGTTTGAACTACGTCACTAGTGCAGATCCAGGGAGCAGAGGCAGATGATGTGGGACAGTTTCACATCAGGTTACATACAGTGTATTAGCAGCACAGTGGGATGGACTGCTGCCAGCTCCCACTCTTTCTATTTTTCTTTCCAGCGCTCCTCATGCTTGAGGAAAAATGCAGCTGACAGTTTATCAGAAGCTGCAGATGTGTCTTTTCAGAGCCTTAATGATGACTAAACTATAGAAAAGTTGACAGATAAGGGAATTTAGGAAAGCTTACTGCTACGTCATTTGACAACACTAAGATCAAGATAATGGCACTAGTGATTCATTGTTGATGGAAACAGACATCTGACAAAAACTGTTAGGGTGGATTTATTTTATAAAACAACTGCTAGCTTAACATTGATATTAACACCATTTAATGCCCATTTAATCCATGAGTTGTGCTGATCTAGGCCCAAAAGGACTGATTTCACTGAACTCATGAAAGTTATTCCAAGGGCACAAACACACACATACACACACCACCTTTTTGTTTGCTGAGGTTGCCACATTGATATGCATACCAACCCCCATAAGAGGTATCAGTGGCTGGTTAATATCAAGGCTATCAAAGGGGAGGTAAATCACAGGTAAAGAGTGGGCAATCCCAGGAGAGAGGGTGCGGTTTACAGGGAGCACCTGTTGCTGATTGGATGAATCGTGTGCCAAGAGATGTGGACATATTTGTGCACCAACAAGGGAGCGCTAAAGTCTAAACCACGGTCCCTCCCCAACTGATAGTCCAATCACATTCCCTTCTGTGTTATAAAAACTTTATGTAAGAGTAAAACTTCCTCCTTTTCTAGGAGGTTGGTTACAGATAACAGCTTGCTGACTATGATTTCCCAATCAGAAAAGGTAGTTGAAGTAGTTTGTCTTCTATCTCAAATAAATGAACACCAAAAATCTCACAAAACACAAACATTAACTAATACTTGAGCATCATGGAGAAGCTCAAATCTGGATAATTTGTTTAAACAGAGTTCAGTATTATGTTGCCTGTGTGCCTGGTTTTTCAACTCCACACGCTCCACTCCTCCCTTTTCCAAAGTACTGTTGGTAGATTAATGACAGTTGGCAAATTTGACATTTTGAGCCACATACTGCTGCTCAGAGAAACATACCATAATGCCACATGACAAAATGACTCGAACACACCAAGCAGTGTTTCTGCCTTGCATCCCCTGAGCAATACTGAAAAAAACACTCGGATCATTATTATAGTGCTTAAAGGATGTTATGCAGACACGTTGAATTTGTTTTAACTCATTAATAAAACAGAGCATATAACAAGCCTATGGCACAATACTGGCTGTACAGTAACAGGAAGCTTTTTCAATGTGAAAAACTCAGGAAATTAAGCCAACAGGGAGATGAGCAGACTATCTCAACTCCAAGGCAACAGATTTTTAGAACAGAAAATGTCAAAAGACCGCATCATCTCTGCGCCAACATATGAGCAGCTTTGAGCACGTTTTCCCACACACATTTTTCTTTTTTTTTAAAGATTTATTTTTGGCCTTTTAGCCTTTATTAGATAGGACAGTTGGAAATGGGAGAGAGTGGGGAAGGACGTGGTAGACGCCCGAGGTCGGAATCGAACCCAGCACAGCCCCCAACAGCCGCTATGCCTCTGCACGTGGGTCACGTGACATAACCATTAGGCTATCAGGCGCCCACAAATTTTACTTTTTAACTGTTGCTGTCATTCACCTTCTTGCCGCCATATCTACAATCTTGTCAGTGTTATGTTAATTAGTGTTGTTTCTGCCCACTTCTGTAAAGTCAGTGTATCTTACATGTTTAGTTTCATTTGGATTTATTTTCAACATTTTTTAAAGAAGATGATGAATGTTAGATGCCTGACGACCAAAAAAATCTCTTTTGGATTTAAAAAACATTTTCAGGTTTATCCATTTTGGTAGCTGGAGTCTATCCTAGCTGATAGTGGGCGAGAGGTGACCAGTCAACAGTCCACTGCAGGACAAAAACAAACATGCAGGCTCACACTTACACCTACCAATTAAGAATCACTAATTAATCTAACATGTATGTGTTTGGACTGTGGAAGGAACGTCCACACTCCTGGACCATCTCTCATGGTTATGCAGCTATATGTTAAGACTGCTGGGAGACTTCCCATGATGCAGTGAGAACCTCTCTACTCTCCTCTCTTTCTCCCTACATACATTTAATTTCACCATTGCATGTCACAAACGTTGTGTCTTTTCTCTCCTGTAGTTTGTGTTTTGTCCTCTTTGCAGGTATCTCTGGCCGAGGAGCTACACTTTTCTGATCTGTGGTTACTGGCCTCACTGACCACCCAAGTGTTTATTGTTTTCTATCTGCCATTCTTTCTCTCTCCCCTTTACCCTCACACCAACAGGTTGAGGCAGATAGCAGCCCTCCCTGAGCCTGGTTTTGCTGGAGATTTTTCTTCCCACTGTTGCCAAAGAGCTGCTCAAAGGGAATCTTTGGATTTGTTGGGATTCTTTCTCCAGGGCTATAACATATGACATAGTCCACAAGAGCTGCTGAAGCCTATCGGATACATGGAAGTTGCCTCTGAATGAAAATTTTCATACACACACAGTCCATTTTACTGACAATAAAACACTTGCATTAGTGCCCACTCTCTATCAAGAGGGCACTAATCCCACACATCCCTTTCAACACAGTCCAACTGTAAACACTGATTTTATGCTGCTCAACACACGTGCAAAACTAAACCCCGCAGAAAGATAACTCTTCATCCCACAGCCAATCAGTCGGAAGTGATTCAGTTCCTTCATCTTGTGGGCACGAAGGAATCACCCTGAAACCAACATCCATGGCTGCAGAGAGAACATGGCCAGATTTTTTTGTGATCACAATAAAATTTTACTTTGTGTAGGAAGTATGTAGGACTGCTGTTTGTTGTACTCAGTCCATTTCAGTTGAACAACGCTGTAAGTTACTTTTATGACTGTGAACGTGGCATCCCCTTATAGTGCTTGGAGCCCAGGCTGCCTCCGTCTGTGAACACACTCCCTCCCACATGCAGTTTGTCAGTGATGTGTAGGCGGGTGTCAATACACTTATATGAAAAATATCGAAGTCTGCCGCAAATGTGACGTATGCCACAGATGGCCCCGTCTCTTCGTCACAAGATGCATCCTAGCTGTTGCCCACCACGACTAAATCTGCGTGCCAGTGAGAAAGTGCATCAGCCAGGTTATGTTGTATGCCAAACTGATCCAGATGACAGCTGATACATTAGACTGCAGAAATGCATTGTAGATGTATGAAGGCTGGTATGAGGAGTACGGCATGCCAACATTACGTTAGTCACGGAGCCAGAAAATACAAATCTGTGCAGAGGTGACAGGTTTGGGTGCTCACATGTTTGGATGGCACTGCGGTGTGGTAACCCCTTTCCATCTTTAACCCCTTAATATATGAATACGCAAAGAGTAGATATCAGCATCAACACAGGCATTAGGAGGTGGTAAATAAGCAGCTGAGACCAGAATGGGTTACTGGAAAGCATTAAGTCTCATTCAGGAGAGAATCTGATGATTAATCATGTTCCATTTTAAGACATTCGTACATTGGTTTCAAAAATCAGCTCTGATGGCTGCTGATGGTTAGTCAAATGCCAAAAAACGTGTGCAAATAAAACATTTCTCTTTGTGTTATAAGGCGTTGTTCTTAAGTGACATGAAGAAATTCTTAGGCTAAATTAGGATCTTATGTGCAACAGTGAGCTGAATCATCCACCAAGGTTGTATTTTTAGTAAAAAAACCAACAACTCACACCCCAGAAAATATCATCCGTTCAGAGCAGTGCTTCATTATTTCTTTTCATCCAAGTGATGTCATGTGGGACCAAGGAGGGACATCTTCACAGTTCACATTTTATTTTCTAAACCAATGCCAAGTTGTTTTTTTGCAATAATTTATTAGTTCAATAGGAATTTTACTCAGCATCCTGCTCCAAACTTCTCAAAAGGTCACACTTCCTGTATGACCTCAATTCACCTATGGATGCAAGCTCGTGGGGGGCAGATGATAGGATGCCCCCTTTTATGGCTCCGTTCCTCCTTTTTTGAGCAGTGGATGTTTCTCTAACCACTACAAATATGGTAATCGGAAATGAAATGTATTCGTCAGCTAGCTACAAGCACCACTTCACACCTTGAACTGCACTCCTGCTCAGCTCCTCATCTGTTGCTGGTGATTATAATAAGTGCATTTCAAAACACTCGGAAATGAAATGGTAACTTGAGTAAATGTCATCAAATGTCATGTTGCATATAGTGGCTTTGATTTAGTTTGGAAAAAGTGTTTAAGTTTACTGTTAAAAACACTGCGTTTTCTACATTTATTTTAAATGGCCAGCAGTTTGCACCCCATTAAAATTGATTAAGTGGAAATGAATCTCTTTGGTAATTGGGAAACACTTTACTTGGCTACTCAGACGCTATAAAAATAAGTCTGTTCCCCATTTCCAGTCTCCAAACACTGATAAGGAAGAGTCTGCCTTGAATAAAAACTCATGCCCCATTCAATATTTTATACCACTTCATTTAGACAAAATCTCTCCCTAGCTTTATCTGACAATGGACTAATGCAACTTCCATTTAAAAAACATTGATTTCTCTTTCACAAGAATGTACCTGCGTAGCAAAGGGCCACAGTGTTTTTTTTATTTATAGTTGATAATGCTTTTCCTACATCAGCAGGTCTTCTCCCAGGGAAGTGAGTCAGTCCTTCCATCTTTCTACTTGTTGGCTTATAAATAAGAGATGGAAAGCACTCAAACTGTCAGATTAGTCACATTCTACAGGTGCACTATTGCTTCTTTTTGATTTCTACATGAAGCATAGTCTTTAAAAATGTGTAAATATAAAAAGATGCCGTCCTTTACATCCTTGATGCCAATGTTCCTTGGATGGAGCCAAATCTCCCACCATCTGTGAACACATTCCCACCCACATGCTGTTTTGTCAGTGTAAGCGGGTGTCAGCACTCTGTATAAACTCATGGAAATTTCTCTAACCAAACGTGACATATGCCACAGATGGTGCTGCTTTCCTTCAGTAGGTACAGTCTCGGCATTACCCACCACACCATTCCTGTGCCTGATGATATATGGTGTCAGTCAGGTAGTCTTCACGGAATTACAACCAGTACTCTCCAACAATGGTGAATGCAGTGCGAGAGTGAGTGGTTGGTGGTGGTCGGAGGGGCTGATGGCGCAGATTGGCAACCTCGCTTCCATCCGTCTACCCCAGGGCAACTGTGGCTACATATGTAGCTTACCACCATCAAGTATGGAATGAATGAATAATGCAATGTAAAGCGTCTTTGAGTGTCTAGAAAAACGCTATATGAAACCAATGCATTATTATTATTATTACAACGCAACAGGTGAGATGTTGCTTCATTTATCAAATGACAAACCACATCAATGTACTTCTAAATCATTTTGTGCAATTCATAAAACATTAACACTTTGGAGGCAACAACACACCAACATCCACACGCAGGAGGAATTCTGTGATTGAAGTATTGTTTACAACAGTAAGTCAGAAATGGGTGAACGACTCTGTGCCGAGTGAGCAGATTAGCCTGTTTGTGCCAAAGTACAGATCAAATTTATTAAGTGGCATTTGCACTTTTACAACAATACACAGAGAGGCTTTTAAAGGCAAACTTTGTACATCAATGATCATGACTACCACGATACTGAGTATATACTGCCCTCTGCAGGCTCAACAGGCATCACTCAGGTGTAGCTCAGCCTTACTATAAACACCAAACCAGATAGGTGGATTTATTAACTGCTTAGTAAAATACAACAGGCTGATGATTATTAAATAACAGCAGATCTTTGAGGTCATATGATTCTTTCTTTTTTTCCTGATAAACATGTACAAAAAGTCAACATTCAAGAGAGCACCCCACTGTGTAAGAACACAGGCCTAATATACCTTCTCTGATCTACTTCTCTGGACATCACTTAAGCCTAATCTCTAAGTGATGACTAAACAGCCTAAAACACTCTTTCCCAAGTGTCTTAATAAGAAAAATGAGAACTGTTTAAATCTGAGTTAAGTATAAAACTGGGGTTTTCCAGCATCACTGTTCTGTGTGATACTGTGGTTGATAGATTCAATGTTGTGTAATTAACAGACACAGTTCCATCATTAACTAATACCAGATTATGGTTGTTACTGTGGTTTTGTTGTTGTAAAGTTCTAGAGGTCAGTAGTGACCACAGGAGTGACTCCATGAACAAGTAATGTTGGGCCAAGGTCTCGACTCAACAGGTCCACCTGATGCAGGTAGGCACGGTAACGGCTTGTGTCTGCTGGAGGGCATGGCAAATACAGGAAACGCACAGCTGGCTGAGGGGCACCATGTCCGCAAATCAGACTGTTGACAGCACAGATATACTCATCTGTCAGATGACAACCATTATTGGGGAATGTTTGGACACCATCGTCCTCTTGTCTCTTTGCTCTCTCATTCTCACTGTGTGCGGACTCTATCAGATTCCCTCTTCCTCCTCGTCTCTGCCAGTGCAGAGCCACCACATGATCCCAAGGCACCATTTGCACCTGAGCTGAGATCCTAAGTTCCTTTAGCATCATCCGGAGCTTCTTCTCCCCCTCTTCCTGCAGGCTGCAACCAGCCTCCACACACAAGAAGAGGCGGAGTCTTGCCTGGTTCCAGGCACGGGTCTCATGAAGCAGGCAGGCCAGTTGCAGCAGGAACAACGAGCAGACGTCAACGTAACCACGGCTGTCTGGTTGAAGCAGATTCAGAGGCCACACATCAATGAATGGCCCCGTCACCTTTCGTTGGCCTCCAATCTTTCTTCCCAACCCTAAGACCTTCTCCCGGTTGAACTGGTTAAAATAACGAGCCAGCATCACATTCTTTCCCATTTTTACAGCATCGGCAATCAATGACACATATTCCTCTGCCTCGAGGTCTTTGGGTCCCTCAGCAGCCCGTACACTGGGAAAGAAGGGGGAACATTGCTCTTCAGGGTCTGTGGTTGAACACACTGCATCTAACCCATGAGCTGCAGACAGGAGAATTTGACCTTGGAGGTGGTCTTGAGGTAAGCAGTCATCATAGAAACCCAAGACAAGGGTGTTTGGTCTCATTGCACCTGGATGCAAACAGATGTATAAAGTTTATGCTGTTAGGTTTGTAAATGTACTACATAACTGTAGCTCAATGACAGGAAATTGACAAATCATGTAGCATTAAGATAAACTTGCCTACCAAAGCCTGAGATGAAAAGCAGATTCTGAACTCCATGTCTAACAGAATCAGCCAGGGTAAGGTTGACAAATGCCTTGATTTTTAAATGATCCACTAAAGACAGCCAGGAGTCATAACAACTCTGCAAAGGATCATAGGGCAACTCATCTGCAGATCACACAAAAAAGCACACGAAAAAGTTATACAATAATAACGGGCATTAGACTTCCAGTAGGGAAACAGAACCGTCTCATTCTTTCAGTGTGTGGGTGTTTTGAGTTAGCAATGTATCTCAGATACACTGTTGGACAAAGTGTATCTGGGTGTATTTTGGTTAAAGTATAAATGCCTGGAGCACAATAAATATATGGCTGGACAGGAGAGATGCCTCTGTCTCGCTTCTGTAAAGATACGCAATACACATCTCTGCAGACCTACGCAAAGAATGGTGTTGCGGGTTAGCCATTAATAACCCGTAACCAATACAAAAGGGTCCATATTTTGACACTTTTTACTCGTACTGTGAAATCTGAACATTAGAATACATTGCAAATTATATGAACTCAACAATACCATCGCTGCTGTTCTTGCCAAAGTCTAAAACTATCACGTTTTAAACAACCCCTTTTAAAGCCCTCAGTAGTTGAGTATTTAATACTAAAACACTGCCTCCTGTTCTTACCCAGCACACTCAGCTTGACATGTCCCAGCACATAGAGGCCACTCTTCTTTAGGTCATTAATGAAACTCATGAGACCCGTACAGCTACGAGGGTTTGCAACTATCAGTAGCACCTGGGGCCTCCAGAACTTCACATGGTCCTTGCGCATGTCCAACATCAACAAGTACTTGCGCACCTGAGTAAATAAAAGATGGGATGAAATAGATCAAAATGCTAAGAACTAAGTAATCCATGCAGACTTCTGCCACCAAAATACTGTTTGTGTACCTGGTGGAAGATGAGAGCCTGGCTGATGTAGCCCCATTTGCTGATGGGCCCCAGGTAATGAATAAGCATCAAGAGCAGTAGCATAAAGGCGATGCTGACAAAGGCATAAACGGCACTGATTAAGAACATCATGACCAGGCAGCCAAGGATGCCCAGAGTGCAGGTATGCCATGTAAAACAAGGGAACGAGGGTCTACATTGTAGAAAAAAATTAAGAAAAATCAGAATCTAAAATGAAAATGACCTTTACGATAATGATTGTATTAATGAAATAAGTAATGAAATCCAAACCAGAAAACTTAAATCACTCCCATATTCTGAACTGTACCTGAAGTTTGGTGCAGAAGCCCATTCCAGAGCCAAGCAGGCCAGGTTCACAGCAGCATAGACCAACAAGAAGAAGATGGTTACTATACCAGCGATGGTGTTCAATTTACCAGCAAACAGCACCACCTAGTGGAGGAATAAAAACATTACTTTATCTGCTTCCATGACATTCAAATTACCTTTAAAGCAGTGGTTCTTAACCTTGTTGGAGGTAATGAACCCCGCAAGTTTCATACGTGCATTCATCGAACCCTTCGTAATTGGAAAAATAAAATATAATTTTTTCTAATTCAAAACATAGGTTTATGTTTTACTGGTGCACGCAATGAACCATACATCAGTTGCACACAAAATCACTGTGTTCAAAGAACAAAACCAACAAAACATGAATTTCACTCAAAAACATAATAATGAATTTTTACTGCAAATCAATGTGACTTTTTCTGCTGCCTTTCAGAGACCAGTTCAGAAATGCGTAGCTTCACCTTGGCAAGTGCCACTCTCATACTTTTTGCCACAAAGTCTGTTCCTTTTCTTCATTTTTATGTCTACCATCCTCGGAAAGGATTGTTCGCAAAGATACATTGTAACAAACGGTATGAAAATCTCAAAGGTTTTCTTAGCAATAAGAGGGTACGCTAGGATTTGGTGACACCAAAACGTTGAGAGCGTTGTTGTTCTGAAGAGTTGCTGTTGAACCTGGCTCTGCTGAATTCCTCCACCGAACCCCTGAGACTGACTCACCGAACCCCTGGGGTTCGATCGAACCCAGGTTAAGAACCACTGAACTAATGTTACAGAGGTAGTCTTCTTCTTTTGATGTCTGGCTGTGCAACAACAGGCATATGATATATTAAATCAAGAGCACGAGTGATCAATTCAAGAGCACAAATTAGGCTTGAGAATTATTAACCCATGTGAACAATTTAGTAATTCGTGTGCACAAATCCTTTTTTCCTCCATGACACCTTCCAGGCTCCAAACATTACACAGTTTTAAATAATATAAATATAACTTTATATACAATTTTAGATGTAACTTTATGCATTTTACTTTGCTTTGGTCATAAAACATAAATCTACACTGTTGGAGAGCGATCTCATTCTACCAGCAAACTCAGTCTATGTGTGAGATGCCTCCTGCGCATTCGTTGAATGAAGCAATAGGAGAAGATATTTAGGTCTCAATCAGTCTATTTATTCTGCAAACAGAACAATAGATGAATGTAGGATACAGAGCTATGGGTCAAACTATCTCATCCTAACATCAACAACGTTCATGTCAGGGCACGAAGTCTGACTGACTATATCTCCCTGACCCAGTCTTTTTATAGTTTAACATATTTTCAAAAGTAAGAATGATGC
>OMNN01030913.1:0-11627 GCA_900302755.1 Chromis chromis
GTCTAAGTCTCATCAACATGGATGCCAAAATCCAAGGTTTTCCAGCAGAACACCACATAGTACCAATATGATCAATGTTATTCACTTCACCTGTCAGTGGTCATAATGTTGTGGCTGATCAGTGTACATCTTGTTATCCTAAACATATTGTTTGCGGAGTACTTTTGATCAGCATTTTAAATAAAGGAACCCTTCATGCCTCGTGTAACGGACTAGCTTTCATGCATTTTGGTCTTTTTACATTTCATTCATTGTGCACGTTTGGCAAAACGTCAGGACTCAAGGCTCAGAGTAATTTATTTTGTTGTTAATGGAGAGTCTGCAGTAACTTTCTTGGCAGTTTTAACTGAACGTCTATTGTGATTATTACCATTCATAAATTATTTTAATGAAGTCATGTTTAATTTTTCTATCTGGAAGTGTTCCCAAAGCCAAAATGTAATCGGAGCTGCTTTATTGCCAAACTAAAACCAAATGGAACCAACTGAACCTTCAGAACACATCACAGGAAGGTAAAGGTTAAGTGTATTAGTGGACAAGATGGCAAAATACAGGCAATCAGATAAAATGTCAGTGTCAGTACTGCAGAAGTGAAAGCTAAGTTTGCCGAATATTTATCATTCATGCTTGGCAACACTTCCATCAACAACATATTGTAAAACTGAGTGGGTGGAAGAAGTAGGATATTATGTGTGTCAGGCCAAGAGACAACAGCCTGCCAAAGTCTGATCACTGTCTCCTTTTCTCTTGAGGGTCAATTCAATGCTTACTCCTTTGGATTCTAACTTTTTTCCTATTTATTTATTTTTTGGTTCAGATTCGCTGCCCAACTGCCAAACCTATGAAGACGTGCCCTGGAGTGAGCGTCGACACCGTTCCCAGGTGTCTTGGCTGAGCGGCGAGCTTACTGGAGAGTAGAGCACTATTTCTCTCTCTGTGCCGATTGGTTTACTGCTCACAGGTTATGGAGAAAACTTTTTTTTTTAATCTGTCACACTCTAAATCATGGCGGTTCAACATAGATTGAAATCATTTTTCTTTTATTTCACGTTCTCTAAACAATTTATGCAGCATATCCATAACAGAATGTGTGCAATTTTAATGCAAATCTTGAAAAATTGAATTTGATGTCTCAGAGAATCAGAACCAGTGATGGAATATTTATTTTGATATATATTTTTCATTTTGTATTCAGTTTTTTTCCCCCAGTAAACAAGCAGGTGAGCCTCTTCTCTGCTGTTTTCTGAAACAGTACATTTGAGGATTAGTGTTTAAAAGGAATAATCAGTAATATTTTAGTGCCTCGTTGCACCACAAAGCTAGTCAGTCACTTTGTTTTTGGCAGAAATGCTCCACAGTCTGATCACTAAAAGAATAATTCAGGATCCTTGAATTAAATCAAATATACAGAATGAAAAAGAGCAGAGACACAGAAATGCAGTCACATCCCTGGTATATGAATCAGTCTGCATCCCCCTCAGTTAATGTTTTCATCAAGCTTTGAAGAATATGATTATTTGGAATTTGAATAAAATCAAAAGGTTTTTGACCTAAACTTGCTTTTCTGTGCACTAGAACAAGTTTCCTTGACTTAATTTACTCAGTTCACACTAGTGTAAATATAAAATGGATTTACTTGACTACACAGCCATTATATAAAAGGCCATTATATAATCATATGCTGTGGCCTTTGCAGTGACCAGATCTCCATTTGAACACCTACAGGAGATTTGACAAATGTGTTGGACATTGCTCTCCTCCACCATCCTCAAAATACCAACTAAGGGAATATCTCTTTTTAGAATGGTGTTTCATCCCTCCAGTATATTTCCAGAGACTTGAAGAATCAATTCCAAGGCACCATGACGCTGTTCTGTTCATCCGGGGCCAACACCTTGCTGAGACACTTTGTTGTCTTTTCCTTCAATTTGTCACCTGTTTGCATTTACTTATTATAATTTGGCACATTTATGCAAATGCAGGAACTGGATTTCCTCTCAAATCATCTGACTGATTGTCTGCGTGTTGTTTTCCTGCATAAGGCATGAGCAGAGCTAGTTAGCATTCTGAGTTGTTGTTAAACTCAGTCATCTATTTTTGTATTTTCATCCTAATCATCAAGTAGGCTGCACCTGCAACTGTTAAAGCCAGTCTTTTAGCACAACACAGGTTAGAACAATGCAGTGATCCTTTACCACTGAGGAACACGTGGAGAAAATAGCTGTCTTGACTTTGGAAAATAACTAATTTCTTTACCATTTTATCTAGAAAAGGTAACCCATGCTGTTAGTGCATCTGGTTCGATACGTTTGACTATCTAATGCCAGCTATAGAAGTTGGGAACCATCGAGAGTCCAATTTATTCATGACTTAATTGGTTCTCGGTTATATTACACACTGATCATGTCAATCGTTTTCGCTTGGTTAGGATGAGATTCTGAGTCTGAAAGGTGACACTGTCTAACTAAGAGTCAAAACGCTTCATTGCTCTTTTCTGTAAGATGTTATTTTCTAATGAAGTGCTCCCCTGCTAATTTCATTACCTTCAGGCCAGAGGTTTTGCTATATGTGGAGGGTAGAAAGGGAAGCTGGACAAGATTCTAGCAAACTTGACAAAGCCATCTGGAATTATACAAAACCCAATCCAGCACCTTGTTCTCACAGAACGTGCATGAGATCCACAAGAAAGCCAACCAGCAGCTGTTCATGATCAGGAAGCTCAGGGGCTTTGGTGTGAGCTCACAGATACTTGAGAGAGTCTATGTAAGTCTGGTTGAAAGTGTCCTTGTTTTTAATATTACTGTGTGGTTTGGGTATCTCACAGTGGCAAATAAAAACAAGCTTAAAAGGATTGTAAGAAATGCAGGGAAGGTAATTGCTCGAGAACAAAAGTCACTGGATGTTCTTTACCAGACAGCTGTGCACAGAATGGTCAAATCCATCAGCAGTGATGTGGACCATCCCCTGTTTGACGAGTTTAGACTGATGCCCTCTGAGGGTCGTTACAGAATGCCTTTAGCAACAAAGAAGGTGTATAAGACCAAGGACCAAAGTTTAATAATCTGTTCCTCATCCCATTATCAACATTTCTTGAAAATTTCATCACAATCCGTTCATAACTTTTCAAGTTATCTTGCTAACAAACAGACAAACAAACAGACAGACAAACGCAGGCAAAAACATAACCTCCCACTTCGCGCTTGGTGGAGGTAATTAGCAAAGGACGAGAAAAGGGGCCAGAAGCCAGCCGTAGGGAGGCAGCAAATCATTTGAATGTTCCAGGAGTGCCACAACTTACTAATGGCAATTAGCGATGACTGCAAACAGGTGTTTAATATTGTGCCCAAGTGCTCTTACCACTACAATGTGAGAATAGAACCATACTCGAGTGCCCAGGCTCCAACCAGCTTCACTAGAGGGGGTAATCACATCTACTGCTCAAACAAAATCAAATAATCCTAACCATAACCCTAACCCTTGTACAAACAATGGCAAAGGGTAACATCTCAACCAAGGCCCAACCAAGGCCCATTCAAGGCCAAACTAAGGCCCAACCAAGGTCCAACCAAGGCCCAACCAGGGCCCAACCAGGGCCCATTCAAGGCCCAAACGAAGCCCCACCAAGGCCCAACCGAAGCCCAACATCAGCCAATAAAAAAAACACACAAAAAAAACACATTACACATTAATAACAGGTTTATAACAAGTTTATAACACAAAGGCAGACAAACTTTTGTGTTGCAAACCACAGCTAAACAGACAAATACGATGAGGCAGACATGAGACCATCAAACAAATACACTTTAGTCAAAAAATAGCTATCAGGAAATACTAGATTCACCTGAACACAAGTGTTCCTACTACATATATTGCAAGCCTTACATGCCCCTTATCCCATTTCACTAATTGCACATCCTCGATTCCTGTCCTTGACTCTTCACCTCGCGTCTTAGTCCCTCCCACCGGAGATTTAAGTGTAGGAGGCGAGGAGTTGATACGAGGAGAGAGAAGTCGAGGCAGCGGGTATTTAACAAAACGAGACATTATACCCTCAGAGCGTCAGTTTAAAGGGACATCAAGTAAATATGACCTGCGGCACAGCTGTATCACCTGACTACTGTTTTATTATAACCTATCACTGTGTTTTATGATCTCTGTCAGATGAGCAGAACACTGTTCATGATAAGTTACAGTTGATATTTTTACTCATAGTTCAATTCACAACACGGCAGAATGTGACGAGAATGTACTGATGTCATTTTTTGTCATAGTTGTGCCACACATCAGGCAAATTTTGTGTTTCCTGATAGCTGTTGAATACATCACCAGCAAATTAGATCGACTCCTCCCATGGCCCCACCCCTGATTGAGGGTATTTGAAGCACCTGTGGCATCATGGCTGCCTTTTGTCTCTGCTTCCTGGTTGCCACATGGACTCCTCTGTGACTCTGAGGTAGGTGATCTAGTCAGGATTGTTTAAAGTTTGTTGGCTTTTTCAAAGAGTTTATTCATTCATATGGACATAATGATTAAGGTACATTTGTTTGACAGTCTGTTTACCTCATGATATTCTGTTTCGCTGAGGTTTGTGACGCCAAGTTTGTCTGCCTTTGCGTAATGTGGATCCCCCTCAAGTGTGCCTAGCCAATGCACCCTGATGCCAAGGTATGGCTTTTTTTTTAGCCAGCAATTAAAATGGGTATGCCAGTTGAGGTAAACTGTTATTAAATGGTATAAACCTGTTATTATTGTGTTTTTGTTGTATTGTAGGTTTTTATCGGCTGCTGTTTTGCCTTAGTTTTGTCCTTGCTTTGTCTCATCTTTGCTGTTCTGTATTTTAGTTTGAGCCAACTGGTGTTTTTGACAGTTATTTCTACATTTGAGTTGGAGCACAACTGTGAGCTGGCGGTGGAGGTTAGGCCCTCTAGTGTGTTTTTTTCCTTCACAGGCTGGAGTGGTAAGAGCACTGGGGCACCTTATCTTACACCTGTTTGTAGTGGTCATGAATTGCTGTGAGCTCATGAGTGGATGGTAGCTTGTGGAACTCCTGGAACACTGTTAGATAATTCGCTTATTGTGCTGGAATTGTATTCTTAAACAGAATTAAGTTATTACAATAGATCTTTTTTGCGCTTTTTTTATACCTCACTTTTACTTGTACTGCTATCACACACCAGTTTAGCATTTACTTTAGCATTATCCTGGGGTTTGAAGCTGCTGGGTGGCTGGTGCCTTTCTATGGAACTTGCATAATTTCCTTGTGTCTGCTTCTCCAGGCGCTTCTTCCTACAGTCCAAACACATGAATCGTAGGTTAATTAGTTATTCTAAATTGGCCATAATGCGAGTGAGCATGCTTGTCTGTTTCTTTGTTATAGTCCTGTGATGTCTAGGGAGTAGCCCGCCTCTCGACTTGGATAATAAATGGATGGATGGATGTTTTGGCTTGATTTACACCTGGACAGAGCCTGAGTCTGAAAATTCTTCTGAAAACATGCTGCAGTTATGTAATCGTTACGAAGCTGGAAGTACGACACCATACTGTAATGGATTTTTAAATTTTTTATTCAAATTTCTCCCTTGAGACGTCCCTAATTTTCTATATTAAACAGATAATGAATCATAGCACAGTTGTTATTTTCTAAAATATACTCACTTGAGACACAAAATGTCTTATGTGCTTAAAACTTTAATATAAAGTCTTATACATAATTCATGGTGTATTCATATACTCCTTATAGATGATAAATAGAGTTTGAGCAATAAAGTTAAGCATTACATACATCACTTCTGAACTAAAGCTCGTTCGAATGTATTCGCTGGGTAGCACTATTAATTTTAATACTAGTTGTTGGTCTTGGTGGAAATAAAACCATTTCTCCAAAAGAACTCATTGCTATGCTCCCCCTGTGCATCGTGCAATATATAGCTGTGACGTCTGACAGATCATTGGGAAATTAATTCACACTAAAAATAAAGTTCAAAGATGCCCAAATATCAACCTCCTCGCTGCCTCCCTGTTGCCGTGCTGCTTGCTTTATACTCGTCTTGATGGGTACTCGAAGCCTCATGTGGATTGACATTTTTTATATATCGACAGTGAGGATAAGAAACTTAATCTATCTTCCTTAGGAATCTATAAACAAACATTTTTTTATTTACTTCAGTCATGTCAGCTACAATTATCATGGTTATTGCTCTTTTTTTAGTTGTGCCGAGAAACTTTTCCGATGCTCCGACTGAGGATTTGTAATTTTCATGAAGCTTCAGTCGCTGACATTTACTATGAATATCATGGGGTTGTCTTACAGGTCTTTCAGTCTTATTGCACATCTGAAAATGTTTATTTGCTGCAGCAGACCTCGTTCTTTGTACTCGTAAAAATCGACACCTCCTTCCTACTCCATCGCTGCCTCTTCCTTTTTCCTCTTTTATCTCCATCGCGTTCCTCCTCCCTCTTCCTCTCGAGGTGTCCTTGATGTTTTCCACAGCCCCTCCTCTCATGCGACTCCTCAAGTCTTTGCTGCTAAGTAAATTATGGGCAAATTTTCGAAAAGGCTGCTTAGCATGGGAGTCAGGATTTTTGGCTCGCTTTAAGAACCAGTGCACATAATTCATCAAAATTAACATCAGTTATAACTCTGCAGTAGCATAAGCACTCTTAAATTGTTTGCTCTTTTCCACTGTCATACACACATTCGATCACACACACACACACACACTTTGTCCTTATTTCACCAGTTCGGGGAACAGAGATGACAAGATATGCAGAACTTTGCTCAAGTAACAAAAGATTATAGGATTTTTCTTGTAAAATATCAGATGAGCAACAGACATCAGGCAACCTCGCTGTTTACACTACTAAAACTAAAACCTGCAGACTTTCTGTATGTTTTTACATTGCATAAAAAGCACTACTTCATATTTAATATCTGCTCAGCTTGCTTTGAGCTGTTAAGGAAACTAAACCCTGCATTAGGTGTCTGCAGGTTGCAGAAGTGTGGCGTTTATTTTTACCTGATCATAACTTTCCCAGCTGTTGGATAGAAGTGTAATGTCGATGTAACTTTTAGGTCTGTCAGTCTTCCTCCTTCCTCACACCATTAACATTTTCATTAGGCGTGCATATACAGTAGGCTCATAGTGCATCTGTCACGCTGATGCAACCTCTTCTGAGTCAATTTCCCCACAAGTGCATCCATTTTAAGTAACACCTAGGAAAACTCCCAATTTCGTGACAGCTTAAATATTCAGCTTCTCACTTTAATCATCGCAGGTAATGGAATATTCAGAAAATATTTGACGTTATGTTGTTTTCAATTTATACTGCCAGCCAAACGTATGGCGTAAGGTATGATGCAAGGAATGAAAATTAATGAGTAACACGAGTCTGTTCCTGGAGGGCAAGTGTTTTGAAGAGGACTGCATTTAAAAAATTGTGGTTAGCTTTTTACTACAAAGACTGTGTTTTTGGTTTTAGGGGTATTTTTGTGTATTCTTTGTTTGCCTTCACATTTTTGTACATATATTTTTTCATGTTTGTAGCTATTTTCTCTGTATACATCATGTCTATATTCCATTATTTCTTGTATGTTCAAAAAACATGTTGGAACTTTTTGTGAAATTACAGTTCATGTTGGAAATAACACCTATAAAGTCTGTGGGGGGAGGAAAAAAGTTGTTAGCTTAAATCTAGTTGCTTTTATGATACCGAAACTATTATTCATTCTTTCCCCATATCGTGAGTTTATCAGTGATTGCCATGATATTTGGTACACACATTCACACACTTCTCAGGATGGACTGTAATAGTTTTGTTGATCTCTTAACTTTTCATCTAGCACCATCATCAGATTGAAATCATGTCCAATACCTACAAAACCTATAGCTTTCCCATCAGCCACAACTGTTTGTGTGCAGTGACAATTAGCAAAGCAAAGCTATCACCCTAAAATAAGATTGTAAGGATTGCACTTTCAGACAAAGAATCTCTTCAGGTGTGACGGAGAGGGACAAGTGTATTCAAAAGTTTCAAACAGACTTTTTCACAATGTCTAACTTGCAAAAGTATATTCATTAGTAACAATATTTGGTATATACCATATAGTAGTACACTTGCAGTAAAAAGGAAAATCTTGGAGTGAAAATTTATGAATTGATAATAATCGATAACAATCAGTCAACTCATAGCCTATACAGCCTCATTAAACCACTAGTGTGGCTTGTTGACTATGTTTATCATGTTCCAGCACCATCCCATCACCTTTAGGTAAGGCTGTAGGGTCCCACGCCCTGCTTGTCTGTTTAAGAAGGCACACACTATTCTAAATGCAAACCAGAGCGAGAATGTTTTCTTTAGAGGAAAATTTGAGCACTCGTTATGGGACATTTTGTCCTCAGCTTCAGTTGACTGTGGATGAATACATTTTAACCCACATGTGATTCAAAAAATCGAACAAAAAGGAAGGACTCTTGTTTGCTCCACTAAAAGTGACATGAGAAAGGTAATGAAAAGGGAAGTGCTATTGTTCACCTCCCAAGGTGATGAATCAATACTAGCCTCTGTGCAAAGAGCAAAATGAGAGGCCGTAAAATGAAAGAAAATATTTGGTCAACAAAGAAGTAAATGTCTCCAATAGATTACGCAATAATAGAGGTGGTGATGGAGCGCCCATTCATTACTGACTCATCAGGCGCGTTGGTCACTTGCCCTTGTCGAGTATAGTCGTCTTTCTCAGTGATGAATTGCCTCTTTCTGAATCAACCTCAAAACCAATGAAAAATAGGACCTTCAAAGTGAAGTCAAGCAAAGTCAAACTGTATTTTTTCAGTTTTCTTCCCCAACTGGTGGCCCTGTAGGGCCGATAGTCTAAATCAGACACCATGTAAACATGTAGTCACTGGTTTGTTTTGGCCACATGTCATCCTCCCTCCCTGTCTGTCCCTGTCTGTCCCCATGTTTCCTGTCACTCTCCACTGCACAGAGGCGCTTTGAGCTGAATGCTAAAATCAGCATGCTAACATGCTCACAATGACAATGGCAATAGGCTGATGAGAAGCAGGGATGATATTATTAAGCGTGTTTATCATGGCGTTGCGTAAGGGCATGCTCATAATAAAAAAAAAAAAAAAAAAGCAATAACAGAACAAACGTGATGGTGAGACTAAATGAAAAGCTAAATCACCCAAGTAACTGCAGTTCATCCTGAGGGGAACATGAATGTCTGTACCACATTTTCATACATTAAAGAAAAACAAAAAACAAATGTCAGCCTCGTGGATGTTTATGAGAATTAACTAAGTAAATAAAGAAGACGGCAAAAGATCACCAAAGTCACTGGCATTTCATCTCTGAACAAGAATATGTCTATTGTGCCAGTCCAATGAGTGGTTGACATAATTCACAAAGTTAGAGAAAACTTTTGCCACCTGCTGCTGCAAGAGAAATAGTCAGGGAAACATCAAAGTCATTGGGATTCATCTTCTAAATATCTGTGCCAAATGTGCAAATGTGAAGGCAACATAAGATAAACAGTACAAAGTGGATGTAATACTGTATGCCATTCAAATATGCAGTGTTTTTCTGTTCCTCTTTAGTTTCTAAATGTACTTCTATATCTTAGAGAAAACTGGAAATGAAGCAGAATTGAGATGACATGAAGCATGGAAATGTTATGATTATGTGATGTGCTTCTTGGATCATAGGCCACCCAGACACACTGGTGATGGGGGAAATTACACTAAATACATTAGGGGAATGAAACCGCATTAAGCCGGCGATACAGTACTTGGAGACACTGAACACAGTTTGAGTGTGAAATGTTGATGTGCTTAAAACTTGTGTTCTCTTTTCAGCATCTACTGGATTTATACAGGCCTCAATGTGGCCTCCTTTCCTGTCTCATTTCACAGCTTTCTAATTCCACATACAGTTAAGGTGCTCTGGCAAAGTGCCGCTGTTATAAAATTCCTTTATTCCTTTCTTTACTATGTGGCCCTGGAAGCGGGATTTACTGTCATGATCTCTGTGAACTTGCAAAAAGTGCCATTAATGACATTTTACCACTTATGGAGAGGTTCGCCTGACTGAAAGACATCAGCACAATAGTGGCTGAAAGTGAGTGGCCATTGAATGTTTTGTAGTGTGTAATGATGGTCACCAACTGTTAGTTACACACTGAGGTAAAGACAAGGGCAGTAGACTCTTTGATAGTAGTCACTAAACAGTCTCTCTTCTCTCATCTTACAATCACAAGAGCTAAAAATGTTACTTGTCTCATCTGGTACGTCAGGGACCTTAAAAGGGACAGATGCAGTTCTTCATAAGTTTTTATAACCAGACAGCTGGTCACTCATAAGAGCCATGACGAGTTGAGGAGGAGGTCCAGCCGGCTTCATCAGCAATTCGAATTAATTAAATGTACATACACACAGCAGCAAGCTGCTCAAAGACATTTACTGTGCAGGCAAAATTACAACTTCATTTAGTAAAAACATACCATCAAAAACAGAGCTCTATATACAGTGTTTTTGGCCCAACAAACTGACTTTCATAGCTATTGATCAGAGATCTATGAGGACTATAATGTTTATGTTCTTGTTAAGATATCCTGGCTGTAAAGTGAATAGGGAGGATATCCAATAAATATCTCTCTTCAGCAAGTTGCCCATTTGCTTTAAATTCTTTTACTTGTTCCCAGAATTCGGCTTGAGATAAATGAGCGACAACATCTAGAGAAAAAAAACACTCAACTGATTTCTAGCCAGAAAGACTGCTTTTCATTTGTCCTTCCTATATCCTCAGGTTGGGAGGAATATGCACAACACTGTATCCATGATGGATGCAGGCAATTTACCCCGATCCTGACCTCAATTGGCATGCCTAAGTTGTTTCATAATGCACACAGGCTGAATGTGCCTTTTCCCTTTATGTGCAAAAAAAATATTGGAAGGACAAATAATGTACTGTTTTTCCTCATGGCTTAGGTGGATGAATAAAAGTGTAATATCAGTTAATGTGAACAGAGGGCTTTTATTCTGAAGTCTGACTAGAGGCACCAAGAACGTGCAATCATCTGATACAAACAGCAGCAAAGGTCAGTGAAGGCTATGGACATTCATATCAGATTACATAACATTCTGACTAGTAATCCTAATGTTACGTGTCCACAGGATCCGTCACTTTAACACTTTCCATTCATTGTTGATGCATTGCATTCTGGTAGTGTCGCGTCGCATTTTGAGTAGTGGTTTGCCCGCTAGCTGCCCGCACCTCATTTGCATAAAACTGAGGTCTCTGCTACTTTATGCAAATGAGGTGCGTTGAGCGGAGGTCGGACGCTTTGCAAAACTTTCATAAAACCTCTAAACTGGCCGTTCTTAAACTAAAGTGAGGATAGATTTAGCAACTGCATGGTTTATTTCTTGCTTCAAATGTTGTCCACGATAACTCAGATGTTTGTCATTAGTTCTTTGCAGGTGATGCCCTTTGAAATCATTAGGTGAAAGGGAAATCTTGACACTGAGCTTGACACTGATGTCCATGGTTTCCGGTATTTGTTGGACAGTCACATATCTATCATCCATGACCATGCAGTCAATGGCCTCTACTTGATTGTCTGTGATTAC
>OMNN01030913.1:11647-25975 GCA_900302755.1 Chromis chromis
GTTACGTGTCCACAGGATCCGTCACTTTAACACTTTCCATTCATTGTTGATGCATTGCATTCTGGTAGTGTCGCGTCGCATTTTGAGTAGTGGTTTGCCCGCTAGCTGCCCGCACCTCATTTGCATAAAACTGAGGTCTCTGCTACTTTATGCAAATGAGGTGCGTTGAGCGGAGGTCGGACGCTTTGCAAAACTTTCATAAAACCTCTAAACTGGCCGTTCTTAAACTAAAGTGAGGATAGATTTAGCAACTGCATGGTTTATTTCTTGCTTCAAATGTTTTCTCTTTAGAGATGACTTTAGACAAAGTAACAAGTGAATAAGATTGATTATCTTGTTACCATACAATGTTGCTGTGACATGTACCACCCACCGACAAGGGTACTTAAAAGTTCTTGGCCTCACCTAGAAACAAGGGGCGTAACTCTTATACTATAACATAGCTGCATACTATGAAGCTGTCCACGATAACTCAGATGTTTGTCATTAGTTCTTTGCAGGTGATGCCCTTTGAAATCATTAGGTGAAAGGGAAATCTTGACACTGAGCTTGACACTGATGTCCATGGTTTCCGGTATTTGTTGGACAGTCACATATCTATCATCCATGACCATGCAGTCAATGGCCTCTACTTGATTGTCTGTGATTACTTATTTTGGGCGTCCCGACCATGTCATGTCAATTTCCTGCTCTCACTTCTTGTTTCTTTTATTTCCTGTTTTATTTTTGGCATTTCCTATCATTTGTTTGTACTCACCCTCTGTTTCTGGTGTCTTTATACGTCCTGGCCTTTATCTGCTTTCCCACCTGTGTGATTCCCTCTAATGTGCTCCACCTGGGTGTGATTGTCTTCCCTGCCCCAGTGTACATACTCTCCTTTTCCTTCATGTCCTTTGCCAGTTTGTCTAGTGCTGTCTTTTCAGCACCCCAGCCCTTTGTGTTTCTTTATTGTTTGCCTTTGTTTCTCCATGCTTTTGTTATTTTTTAGATTTTTGATTTACTTTTGCGTGCTTGCTGTGCTTTTGTTTTATCTGGATTGTGGTTGGCTTTTGTGGGAATTAGCTTGGATTAAGCTCGCTTTTATTTAATTTTACTCCCCTTGTCAGTGTCATCTTGGGTTCTTCTCACTGTTGCTCCCTGATAGACTGTGGGTCATCTTCAGTGCTCCCTGCCCTGCTTAATGTCAGCAACCCATTTCTTCACAGTTGAATTGCAAGGGAAGTCCTCACCAAGTGTGATCACAATGTCTTCATGGATTTCCTTGGGAGTCATTCCCTTTTTATGCAGATACTTGATCACAGCTCTGGCTTCTTTCTTGTCGGTACTGATTTTCGAAGGACATCACCTGCAAAGAAATGACAACAAACATTTGACTTTTTGTGGACAGTGATATAAGGATTTAGAGTATTCAGTTATGCCCCAAAATGGGAGTTACGCCCCTTGATTCCAGGTAAAGCTGAGAACCTTTTGAGGTACCCTTGTAACTATTATTCCAGATTAAGCACATCCCCTCATGGCAACAGCACTTCCAAAGCAGGATATTGCACCCCACCACACTGTAAAAACTGCTCAGGAAAAGCTTGAGGAACACAACAAAGAGCCCATGGTGTTGAACCGACCTCCAAACTATCCAGATCCCAATTTGATTTAGCATCCACATGCCGGCAATAGGGCAATCCAGACGTCCCATGTCAATAAGTTGTTTTGGTGGCACAAGGGGAACCTACATAATATAAGCCACCTGGCTTTTTATTAAAAATTCGGAATGAATCTTATGCCAGAAAAAGTATACCTTTGGACAGTCCCAAAACACGTTATAGTGATTAGCATCCTGAGAGCCACAATTAAGCCAGGTGTTTTTAATGCTGTGGCTGATCCTTGTATGGTTTAAACTGTATACCACCCAACATCAATGTCTAGCTTTCGGATTCAGGTATTGACACGGCATTTATAGTATGTAGCAGGGCTCTACAACATGGAAAAATATCATTTAAACAATCCTCTGATACCAGATTTTATTTCCTAGTGTGTAGCTCACAGAGGCAGCCATATAATGCATACCTTACACAAGTAAAATGTATTATCTAACAATCTGTCTTTACAAACTGACTCTTAACCTTGATTCAGAAGTGGTGGGTGGCACCCCTGGTGGTCGGCCGATGCTTTGTTTACATTTGGATCACAGATTGTACCTCCAGCACACATATAATACAAACATGACATTTTCCTTTGCGGTCTTCCTTTTTGAAAGGTGAAGTGATCCCTCTTACTCTCGAAATCATATCATTTCTCTGGAGCCTTTTTTTTGCCACCTTTGATTTCCCTCAGGGATCTTTACCTCTTTCTGCCAGTCAATCAGTCAGCCTCCCGCCGTCTGTCTATTTTGTATTCTCTTGCAGCTGCAGTGAATATCCCACAGGCAGACTACTGGAGTTTAGGAGTTCTTGTGCAGTAATAGCCTATTACAAGTCATTTCTCTCACATGGTGTCACTGGTTCCCAACTTGGCCTGCCACTCAGTCACTCCGTGAATGAACCCGCATAATCAACAGAAAATTGCCAATTCTACAGTGAGACACTGAGTCCCAGACAAGTACAGCACACATAAACAAAAACCACACACACACACACCACCTTTTCTGGTGAATTTATGAATTCCATTTTCATGATCTGTCATGGGGTCTCCTCAGCCTCATCAGGAAAATGGAAAGAAATAATCATTCTTAGTCAAACAACTCATTCATTCTCACATATTCTAATAGTCCATATAAAATCCCTACTTTTGATGTGCCATTAGCTCTGTAATAATACCAAGCACCTTTTACACTCTTGCTTCAGATGTAATGGTAAAAGATCAGAAAGAATATGAATGAAAAGCCCCTTCACATTTACGTTATTAATTATTTAGCTGTTTTCCACTATGCAAATGAAAAAGCAATATAATCAAGGCCTACACAGATTGTATTACTGAAACCCCATATCAGCTTTTTTTTTTCTTACTCCAGTGCTCTTTATCTTCCCACCCACTCGTTCTGCCTTGTACTTACTTCTTCATATGTATTCCCTTTGTTTCCTGTCTAGCTGTGTGTCCCCGCCCACTCCCCCACCCCCACAGTGCACTTTCCATGTAATTGAACTCTCATCAGAAGTGAGTTTAGTTCGTTGTTAATAAATAATTCACATACTTATAATGGGTGACATCTTCCTCTGGTTTCAATTACATCTGCACTGCCTCTCTCGTTTGGGGATTAATGGGAAAGCAAACAAAAGCGACTATTTAAAATGTTGTTTACATTTTGGCAAATCAAGCAGGACCCCTTATAAATATATTCAGCAGAGCCTTTGGGCTACTATAGGTAGCATGCATCCTTAGCTCGTTAAAGATTTACTGGCTGCTGCGTGGTCAAATAACAAATAATTCCGATTGCAGAGAATAAAAGCGTCTCAGATCGACAGAACAGAAAATGTCATCACCCTTTTCAAATTAGCATCAGAGCAAAAAAACACTATCACCTTGCATAAATGAACAGCACAAAACCCATTATGAAAACAAACAGAAAATCAGAGTTACCGGATAAAATTCAACTCGGCAGAAGTCATTGCATCTGAATTTAATTTCTTTTTCAGTCCTCCCATTATACCTCTCCCTCCCTTTACTCTCATGATGCCTGTTATTAAATAGACCAGCCTGTCATTATGCAATCATATCAGTGAAGGTACATTTCAAGGCTTTATTAAACTTCTCTCCATACTCATTGCTCAAGTGCGTTTTCTGTACAAATTGAAATCTGCTGTAGTGGAATATGATTAAATTAGGATGAATAATTGCCTCACACTCTCCAGCAGGAAAACTGCAGGGTTTTAATGACAATGACACTGTATGGACTGTGATGATTATTCTATGGATATGTCTTTCCACAACCATTTGGTCTCATTCTGTGACATATTATGAAAAACCATGTCACTTTTAATTGTGTGTCGATGCTGTAAACACAAGGCATGACTCAGACACGTCTTTACTATGTCACTTAAAAGAAATTGAATCCCTATTTCTGTCATTATTGGCCATCCATCCTTGTTTTCGATTCACAATTAAATGTATTTAATACCAGACAGCGAGCATTAAAAAAAAAAAAAAAAAAACTCTTAATACTAGATGATTTAAAGATTCTCCATATTGTAGTGTTGACAAGCAAACCTTTAACAATGACACTGACGCCTGGACAGATATAGTTGTCGAAGTGCTGCACTGCAGAAGAAGCCTGCTGTTGCCTACAACTTTCTGGGATCATTAATTTTAATCACTGTAACCAATCAGAATGTATGTCTTGAAGTTTTCAGATGATTTCAGGAGGATAATGAAGTTAATTTAGTGAAATGAAAATGGTTTCAATGCAACAGTTATGGATGCATAGTTTATTTTAATAAAAAAATATAATTTTATTTTAATAATCAATAAATAGACATTTTGAATTGTTATATAAGGGCATGTATTGATGATTTCTCACTTCCATTAAGAGTCCCACAAAGCCGTGGCAGTGAACCATCAGTCGTGTAAGGTGCCTGTAAAATTTATTCACCCCACTTGGACGTTTTCTCACTTTATTGCTTCTCAACATTGAGCCATGGTCAATATAATTTGGCTTTTTTTTCACAAGACAAAAATACTTGTTCATGCCAATGGTAAAGGAGTAATGTCAAAGCATCTACAAAAGCATCTCCACATCATGATACTGCCACCACCGTGCTTCACTGTGGGGATGATGTGTTTGTGATGATGTGCAATGTTTGGTGTCTGATAAACATAGTGTCTAGTCTGATGGCCAAAAAGCTCAATTTTAGTCTCATCAGACCAAAAAAAACTTTTTCCAGGTTCCTCAGAGTCTCTCATATGCCTCCTAGAAAATTGTAGTTAAGATTTTTTAACAGTAGCTTCGTCTTCCACCAAGCTTTGACTGATGCACAACAAGTAACAGTTGTTGGACACTCTACCATCTCAGCTGCTGAATCTTGTAATTCCTTCAGAGGAGTCATAGGTGTCTTGGTGGCCTCCTTCATTAGTCTTTCTTGCACAGTCACTCAGTTTTTGAGGTCGGCCTGCTCTAACGGGATTTATACAGGTGCCATATTCCTTCCATTTCTTAATATACTTCAAGGAGTTTTCAATGACATGGACATTTTCATGTATCCATCCCTGATTTATGCTTTTCAATAACCTTTTCACAAAGTTGCTCTCAGTGTTCTTTTGACTTCATGATGTAGTTATAACCAGGATTACTGATTCACCAGTGACTGGACCTTCCAGATACAGGTGTCTTTATATTACAGTCACTTAAGACGCATTCACTGCTCTCAGATGATCTCCATTTCACTAACTGTGTGACTTCCAGCACCAATTGGGTGCACCTGTGTTGAATTAGGTGAGTCACTTTAAAGAAGGTGAATATTTATGCAATCATTAATTTTATATTTCATATTATAAGTATTTGACATTACTTTGTAGAAATTTGGTCTTTCAGGGAAGTTGTCAAAAAAGCCTAATTAAAAGTACCATGATTTAGGGTAGAACTTCCAAGGGGGGTGAATACTTTTTATAGGCGCTGTAGAAGTTTCTGTTCATGCAGTGCGGCCATCATTAACACATGTGCTTACCCTGCTTTGACATGTCAAAATCTGTTATGCAAAAAGTACTGAGTATTTATATTTACGTGCCATGTGGAGATAGTCTAAAGATGGTATTACAATTAATGCTGCCATGCTTACTTAAAAGAATTTAACTACATGACCGATTTTGCAGCCTGTGTCGTCCCAAACACTTGTCTCGGTGTATCTGATCAATTTTGAGAAAAGCAGATTTTTTTCTCTCAAGTTAAGTAATTTCAACTTGGACCACTCTATGCCTGAATTTGCATTTATTAGCACCCACTCACATCATTCCATTTACTTCTGTAGACTATGTAGAGTTATTGCCCTGCACCTAAAATTTGCATGGTGTTTAGGCTGCCACAAGAGTCTATTTTGACACCACCGCTGAGGGCTCCAAATTTGGAAAGTTTTAAATTGCACACATGGCGGCTTTAAAGTATTAGTAATACTTTAGTGAGGACAATCACAAATTCAAGCACAACCTCGATTCTTTTTTTCTCTTTGCCGCTGGCAGTTACTCTTCACTAGCTTTGTTGGGCAGAGCAACACAATAGATTATTTTTGACAGTTCCTGAACTTTACACTGGCATTCATGAATTATAATCCCATTCCTCTGCGGTCTACATTTTCCAGCATATACAATGTGTTTTTTCATTGTTATACTATCTTGACTTTTCTCTGTAGCCACTTTGTCATTGTGTGATTACAATCCAGCATGACAAAAGGGCAAAGGTCAAACTGACTGACATACCACTGACAATGAAAGAGCAATTGTTAAGTGCTTTTTTTGTGATCTATAACAAAAATCTAAGGCAGAGTTTGCTTGTCCCTTTAATTAAAAAAGATAAATTACACTGCATGTTAAATGCAAAACTCAGTCAATCACGGTGTTAAAGGTCAGGTGAATTCCTTTTAATATTATGTACGATTGTGTGCTAAACACCATAATGTACTATTGTAAGAATCTGTAATAGTCTTTTACTTTCATTTAGTATGAGCTAAAGTCGTCTCTGTAAAACTTCAGTCTACGCTTGTAGAACATTAAAAAAAAGTATGTTAGTACAATTTCTGCAGTGGATGAAAAGAAAAATGTTCCTCTTATAGTATAACTATTGCATATCTCCAACAATCTCTGCAGCAACAGTTACACTGCTAAAAAACCTGTATGGAAAAACTACAGTCTGTTGGACAAAAAAAAAAATCAATAATCTGTCTTCAGTTCTTTACAATTAAGAAGGGTATTTGGGAGATGAAGCTAGAGGGATGACAAAGTGGCTACAAAGTTTGGTCAATCCATCTTACTGGCATACCATTATACTAATGTTGTTTATCAAGAAAAAATATTAATGATCCACTTTAGCGACCACAATTGAGTACTCAAAAAGCTGAGCAATGCTTTTAATGCCAGGCTTAATCTACATGTCAGCCTGATAATGACTGGACCTGAACATAGTTGGTTGGGACCAAAAATGGGCGTCAAGAACAACAACATTTTATCTCGTGTAGTGTCTCAATGGAGCTTGGTCTTACTCCCAACTTGTCACATTCTAGCACTTTGCCAGGACCTCTTGGTGTAACATTTGAGCACACTAGGTAGCCTTTAGCATAATTTTTCAATGTTCAGGATAATCTGATAGACCTATAAAAATGTGTCAAGATCAAAAATCAACGTCATAAAATCATAAATTGGTAAATGGTCTGCACTTATATAGCGCCTTTTTGTACCTTAGCGGTACCCAAGGCGCTTTACAGTGTGTTTCTCATTCACCCATCCACACACCAATGGCGACAGAGCTGCCATCACTGGACAACCCGCTCTACCACCTGAGCCACAGCCGCCATATGCTATGGTTTTATGGTTCTCTGCTGGTTTCATCACTGTCACTCCTTTTTGGGAAATTAAAAGTTTGAGTTGTAACATGTGGTTATTGTTATAAAAAGATGTGTTTTAACCACAAACCATGATCTTTTTCTAAACCTGACCAAGTAGTTTTTGTGCCTAACCTAACCAAACAGTGAGTGAAAACTAATCTTGGAAAACAAAATAAAACAAAAATAAGTGAAAACATAATAGTCTGACATAGGACATGACCCTTAGCCTTCTAGATAAAAGACCTGTGACTGACACATCCTGACCCCTCTAGCCACTTTATGGGGCCATTTTAAAATAGATAAACTTCCATACTTCCATTGACATTGCATATTGATGTGGGTGGCTCCAACACCAAAGGACGTCTTGTGTGTATCTTTTTGACGGCAGCGGATTTGGTACATCTTGGACTCTTCACGTTGTCCAGACAAAAAGACGAGTCCGTCAAAAGAGATTTTAACCTTAAGTCAACGATATGTGCCATGAACATTAACCAATAACGACCAAGAACACTGTTCCATGAACAACTGTTTACATGGCAAGACAAGAGACAGGCTAAAGTGGGGGTTTCCAAACATTTCAGCCCCTGGTCCCCAAAATCTCATGACTGCCATTATCCCAGAGGTGGTTGAAGCCAAATGCAGATATATCAGTAACACCAAAAAAAATAAATAAATAAATAAATAAACACTACAGACTAACAACCATAACAGCATTCTATAGTAATTTACTAAAGAATAGTAGCAGAATACACCAATCAAAGCAATCTCCATGTATAAACTGTAGCACTGAGTAAACAGACTCACAGTTATGGTTAAAATAATCCATTTCTAAGATAAGATAAAGACGAGATTTTATTGATCGCTCGTTGGGGAAAATCACAATTTCTAATTTCTAACTTTTACTTTTTTTTAAAATTTAAGTTAAGGAAATCGTCTTGTGACTTCAACCTCAGAGTCTCATGAGTGTCCCAACCTCCACTTTGTGAACCACTGGGCTAAAGGATAGACAACTCATAGATGGTTCAACAGTCCATTTTTTTTTAGACACAGCCAGTGTCAAACATCCTACTTTGGACAACATTACTTATGGTTACATTCTCGTTTCGGTCTTTGGCACCCTCTTATCAGTGACACCAGGCAGGTTGTGAAAGACAACAAGCTATGATTGGCGCGGTACAACATGTAATCTATTTTGTCTCTCAGCACAACCAGAATTGATGGCTCACCTAATCTGACACAGCATCCATTTTATCAGATTAAAGTATTGTGGAGTCTGAACCTGGCACAAAACAACATGACTGCGGTTGACTGATCCATCATCAGTTGAGTAGACAATAGCACCAGGCTTTCACTCATATATTATCATTTACACCCCTCAGTCTTCGTCCATTTTCTCTTTATCTCTCTCACTATTCCAAGATCTTCACACCACCGTGAATGCAACCTCTAATCTTTTCATCTCCTCTTCTTCACTGGTGGAACAATGTGTCCTGACAGTCGACAAGACTCCGTCCTCCCAGGGGCATAAACAGCTGTGACTGGTAACCTGATTAAGAGGTTCAAGATAGCATCTCATGTGAGGATTGAAAGAGAAGGCGAGAGAAAGAGATGGCAGTGATAAAAAGAAAAGATAACCAGAATGATAAATGACCCACAGCATTTGTGTAGTTCATAAGTCCTTGAGAACCCCAGATTGACATTTTGTCTTCGGACACATGCATAAAAGTGCACGTGTTGGCATTGACAAATGTGCTGCAGGCTGTTAAACATGTGCAGAATACAGCACGTTTACTGTCAAAGTTTGTTTCCAGGAACTTTAACTCAAATGAATGCACATATTTAAAACTTTATTTTAACTTTTTTTTTCCTGTGCACTTTTTAAGTTGACACGCTATTACTCTCAGGGTCTCAGAGCTGCAACAAAAATGCTTGCACAGTGAATTTTTTTATTTTTTTTGCAAGATGAGATGGCATGAAATTGGTATCAGACAAAGTTTCGACGGTGCTACATAACTTTAAGGTCCAGGCACCTCATCTTCATCCAATATCTATCTTCCCTACATGCTCCTTTATTGATTAAGCACCATCCCTGCCCCCCTGCTTTTCATCCCTTTTCTGTTCCTGGCTTTCCTGTGTTTTTAACGGTTTATTAGTAAAAGCTTCAGGCAACAGAGACCTTCATATAACATGGAGGGAGTTTACCAGTTGGAATGAAAGATAAATCCTCTTCATTTCAGAGTTATGAAGTCTGGTTGTTGTGATATTTCCCTTTCTTAAAAGACAAATCTAAGCTCTGATACATATCCATTAATATACATAACGGATGCTTTCAGTCTTTCCCCAAAACACATTTTTGCTTTTATTACATGTCCTGAGAGACATTTGATTATAATACTGATGCTATTCTTGTCATTAGATCCGTATCATCAGTAAGAATCTCTTCCAGCTCAAGGAGCTTGCTTGGTGCTCCAATGAATTTCCCACCACTCCTTCAACTGGAGCCATCGGCTTTTTAATTGAAACAAGACTATGTAAAATGCTAAAAGTGACAAAATTAGAATTAATTTTTAGTTGGTCTGTAGCCTCTGCTGAGGCTCAGAGCACTACCCCCTTTTTGACACCCAACCCATACAAAGTGAAAAAGGCAAGAAAGATACACCCCAGAAGAAAGTGGGGAAAAAAAACAGGAATACTATCAATAGTTAGAGAAAAAAAAGGGTTTTAAACCAGACTTCCTTAAAGGAGTTTTCTAAGCTGATAGACTTCATGAAGAAATCATTACAGGAAGAGCATAAGGCCTCTCTCGCATGTCTTTGTTTCTGACCTCAAATCATATCGAGCTCCTTCATGTTTCAGTTGCAGTCATATACAGTATATACAGTACATGCCTATTATATTGACCTGTCAGTGATGTGAAAAGGGCTCATGCTGTCAAAAAGTCTCACAACAACAGATCAAACAATTGCAGGAGCACTGCAACTAGACTGACACTGATGCCATTGGGTCCACTGGAAATAATAACCATGATGGTACCCCAGAACAGTTCGATAGATCTGTAGTTGGATTCTATCAGTGCTAATACAAACAAGATGTTTCCCTAATGGTCTGTTTGGGAGCGCTGGATCTATTCTATTTGTTCATATATAAATAGTTTTAAGATGCAGTAGAAGCTGGTGTCTCATGTTCAGCATCTCCAAGGCCTCATCTCTGGACCACTGCTTATCTTCTCTCTTTGCTGCTCGGACTTCCACTTAGGAAAGATAGCATTCCCTTTCACACTTATACCGATGACACCTAGCTTTACCTTTAAGCACTATTACATCTGATTTACAGGACATGCATAGGAATTGTCGAGTACACTATTAAATTGTAGATATCACAAAACTTAATGCAGCTCAATGATCCCAAAACTCAACACAATTTGCAGTTACCACATAGAAGCTTCCAAAAGCTGCACAAAATGTTATTGATCCTCTCTGTAGACTCGCCAATAAATTAAACTCCTTTACTAAAACCTGCTCATATTTCTTTTACGGTATGGAAGAAATGCCTGTCAGTCAGGACTGTGAGGGAGTTATTCATGCCTTCATTCCCTTTAGACAAGACTTCCTCAGATCTCTGCGCTGGTCTCTCAGCAACAAGGCCAGCAACTACTTCAAAATGCAACAGACAGACTTCTGTATAAAACAAGGAAAAGAGATCATATTGATCCTATTTTAGCTTGATGGTTTAGCTTTTTCAGGTCTTTTTGAACTGTTTAAACCACTATACTCTGCTCAGAAGATGCTAAGACTGTCATAGGCCTCACATTATGGAACAGCCTTCTAGAAAGGTCTACACCTTAAGCCATATCTTGGAGATTTGAGCCTAAATCTCACCTTTATTCCAAAGCTTTGATCCTAAACATTACAATATCTTAATCATTAGAACTTTTTCTGAAAGTTTGGTTATGATCTATTATCGGTTTTTGTTGGAGGTTCTTTATTCTTTTCCCAGTATGGTTAATTTAATTCTACTTCTAACAGGAGCAGAACTAGAGTTACCATGATTAGAGACAACCTGTTTGTTAATGGTATCAAGTGCAATTGCTTGGTTATCACAATTAAGGCATACCTTGGGAATTAACTGTTGCTTCATGTCCTTCTATTGAAAAATAAGCAGGAAAGCTGTGCCAGACTTTTGCTGGCACAGAACACCACCATGAGTTACACATTCCAAGATCGGTCCTCTGAAGCGGTGCATCATGATTTTACACTTCAGTGGTGGAAGGGATTTTAACAAACTACCGTTCGCTTGATGGTAGGCCCGATAGTTATGTGCCAGCCAAAGGTAATTTACAAATTAGCCTAAGCTAATTATCTCCTTGAGTGTGCAGGTGATCTCCCCAGCTTTTTTTTGGCCAAACCTATGATTTTTCGCCATTGGTTTTGCTTCAGCTTTTTGTTCTGTTTTATAGATAAGCTGTGCCGTCTCCATATCCAGGTCTTCTTGTAAGCAACCGGATCCCATGATGGGAATAATGAGGCTTCTTGAAGTGAGTCTGGAGACAGTCAAAACCTACTGGGAGGGTTCAGTGTACAAGGGTTCTGTTTCTCTGCATGCCATCATGTTAGCTCCTCATTAACTGTTGTTACTCACAGTATGGTGGTTTGACCATATTGTAGCAAAAAATCAGTAGCGGAGTATTATCATGCCAGTCCCAGGTGCAAAGCACTCCACTGTGCCCTTTGATAAAACCATATACTACCAATTTTATAGATGGTCACTTTGTTCTTTATGCATGCAAGTATCTACTCAACAAAAAGATGCAACCATCTTCCTTGGTATGATGCTACAAGAATCCATCCAAAAAGATTCAAAAACTAACGAAAGCTGTAAACAGTGAATAAGAACATGCATTGGACACCGTGATCCATAAATCCAGTCGCAGAATGGTTTTGCCAAGACAACAAACAACTCTAAGTTTCAATGTTATTCTATATTATTCTGGTCACTTTCCACCTTGGCAACTTCTTCCATCTTCATCTTCTGCCCTTTGTCCAATTCATGTTTTGCTTGTTCATTTGCAATGTTTGGTATTATCACTCCATTCGACATCTTGTGTCCCACTGTGCTTTTTTGAGCTTGGTGAATTAGCATTTGCTATCATACCAGGAAAAGGATTTCATAAAACACCAGAAATGCTGTGTGCACGTGCACTGTAGAAGGAGAAGTCACCCTTAGATGGTCATGGGCATTTTAACCAGACTGTGAATTGGAGGGAAAAATTGTTGGATATGACCATCCTAATGATGCATTCCTGCACCACATAACCCCCACACTCATTTGAATGGAGTGGCTGTCTTGACACAGTGGGGGGTTGCCATTGCAGGAGTCTACGGCAAAAAAAAAGTTGAACCAGCATCAACCTTTGCTGCAGTGCGACATTATCAGGCAAAGTTGGTGGATAAAATACAAGCACATCCTTGGTGGATGACTTTATGTGAATGCTGCATTTCTTGTAGTTATCTCAGTCATGGTGAAAGATAAAACAGTTACCATCAGATAACAGTTGTGCAGTGTATTGGCATCTAATAATAATCCAAAAGCATTATCTTTCCGATACCATAAAGCATCCTCCTGGGTTGGTTGTTGATTTGAATCCCCTCAGGAGGTCTGAAATTTAAGCTAAAGTAAGTTCACTTTCAATTATTAAACCACATACTGTCACCCACAGATACAAACACCCCCTTACAAAAGCAGTGTGACCAACCACTAGGAGTTGCTAGTGTAGTGACAAGGACACAATCCTTTGCCCGCCTCCCATCCTGTCATCACTGCCAAACATGTCTGATGCAGCCACCACAGACCTTAACTTTATGCTCCATTTGCTAGCTGTCCATAAGTACAACTGGCAGTGTGAAGCATTGCCCATTCATTGCAGATATGAATGGGTGCCAGTGTAAACAATATGCAGATATGTTTGTTGCGACTGATATGCAGTTTGCTGACCAAAATTCTGTTGACACTTGACAGACGGGAGGCTTGAAATGTCACTTTTTTTTCTTTACTGCAAAGAACTGTAGTGAAATGACTGAGGCTTTAGCAGAAACATACAGGCTACATGATGATGATAAAGGGAAATCCTTTGCACTGTTGCTTCCATCCACTAAAACTGATTGCATATATGCCCATATGCACTGTTTTAGGTTTGGTTTATAAACACAGCAATGGTGCTTTTACATCCTAACTTGTTTTTATCATTTTACTTATTACTGTTTTATGCCTCCATACCGGCAATAACCTTGGTAGACATGTTTTTGGGTTGTCCATTTGTTGGTGTGTATCTTTTCAACTCCTTGAGGGAACTTCTTGAAATTTGGCAAAAACATTAATTTGGACTCGAGGATGAATAATTTTTAGATGCTGGTGGTCAAAAGTCCAAATTCAAGGTCATCTTGTCCTCGCAAAACATTGCTAAAGCTCAAAACAAAAATAAAAATATGCGCAAAGCCTTAATAGGATAAAATAATGACGTGATGTCAAACTGTGAGGCAGTAATTCTTTTTCTTCATTTCTGTAAAGACCCAAAGTGCATACGGTGTAAGGCACAGGTGTCAAAGCCTGGTCCTCGAGGGCCACTATCCAGCATGTTTTAGATGCTTCCCTCCTCCAACACATCTGATTCAAATGATCAGGATCGTTATCAGGCTTCTGCAGAGCTTGATGATGAGCTGATCATTTGAATCAGGTGTGTTTGAAGAGGGAGACATCTAAAACATGCAGGATAGTGGCCCTCGAGGACCAGGCTTTGACACCCCTGGTGTAAGGG
>OMNN01030914.1:3478-27547 GCA_900302755.1 Chromis chromis
CCAAAATGTAATAACTGGTCAATAATGTAACAAAATGCTGAGCCCAGAACGTAAAAACTTTTTGCCCAAAATATAACAACTTGTTACATTTTGGGTCTGTTATTACATTATGGGGCAGGCAGAATATTTTTCCTCTAATAGTGTAATAATTTTATTACATCATAGAGTGAGTCAATAATTTATGGATTAAAGGGCTTGTTAGAGCGATATGTAACAACGACCTGAATTGTTATAAAAAAAAAAAAAATGTAATAAAACCCGAAATGTAATAACTGGTCGATAATGTAACAATTCGGGTCGTTGTTACATATCGGGTTCTAAGACAGCCGCTGGCTGCGTTTGCAGGGTGGCTGCTGGTGAGGGGTTAGTTTAATGGATAAATGATTGGTGCCAAGGATTTGAGGCCAAATATGGTGGGTGGCTGTTCATGAGGGGGCTGCATAAGAGGGAGACCACTGTATATATACAATGGGATGCAAAGGTTTGGGAACCCCTGGTCAAAATTTCTGTTTTTGTGAACAATTAAACAAGTAGAAGATGAAATAATTTCCAAAAGCCATGAAGTTACAGACAAATATTGAGTGTTTCATGTGTAACTTCATGCCTTTTAAATTTAATCTTCTACTTGTTTAATTGTTCACAAAAACAGACATTTTGACCAGAGGTGCCCAAACTTTTGCATGCCACTGTATATATACATATACACAATTCAAGCCCGAAATTATTCATACCCCTGGTAAATTTGCCATGCCACTTTTTGTTCAAATGTAAATAAAAGCTGAGAAATATTTTTTCCACAATGATGCCTCTTGTACATCGTCTTATTATCTTCTGGGAGATGCCTGTGTCATTTCCAATCAAGAAAAAACTTGCTGGTTGAATAAAAGTAACATTAAGTCAAAATTTACCAGGGGTATGAATAATTTCAGGCTTGACTGTATATATAGTGTCATATAAGCCATACACTGTAACTCGCACAAATTCAGCATTTTAAAAGGAATTGTTAAAACATAGACGTGGAGACTGTGTGAGAATGTGTCTGACTCCATTTCAATCAAAATGTCCATCTCTACTTTTAGCCATCGTACATGGTGAAGTTCAGTTTTGTGTGTCTGGTGAAAACTCAAAAATCACATCTGATGTAAAACAAGAGAATCCAGGACAAATGTGTTCACATGTTTAACTACCAAGAGCCTCCAGAACATCTCTAATCAGCATTAAAGATTTTCTGGAGGCTCTTGGTGGTTTAAACATGCAGTTTAAGCATACAGTTATGCCTAAAACACCAAATGTTGATTTATTGTAAATCTTTATTTGACCAATAGGTTCCTTCTGGCTGGAAATAACACTTTGTCCAAAATCTCCCACAGGTGTTTGGGAATTTTCTGACCTGTTTTTCCTGTAAATAAAAATCTATTTTTAACTGCAATGCAAATTAGATTAAACTTTACTGTTACTGCACAGAGTACAAGTACATACTACAGCATGACCAGTGCACCTGAAAACAGAGTATGTCGTCACAGTTAGACAACATAAAATCCATATCAGCCAAAACAGCTCAATAATTAGCTTATGGCTCTGGGAAGATTTCCCATTTGAGTCAAATGAAGCAGGAATGTGCTGTAGTTTGTGTGAAATCCTGAAAACAAAACAGGTTAGAGTGCAGCCACATGTGCTTCTTTACAGGAGTGTGTGCTTCCTGGAGTGTGCAGGGGAAGGATACACACTTCCATCCTCTCGCACATGATCTTTGACTAATGAGTTTGTTTTGGCCCCTCCGTCTCTCTCTGACCGCAAACTCTTTAATACATCAGGACCACATTATGGCCTCGTTCCACCGGTGCCTAGCCTCCTCTTCTGCCCCTCCACCCCTGTTGTTGCTCTTTTCCTCTGTCTGTGTGTGTTTTGTAACAGTAATGAATCTGAGGGTCATTCCAGGCTGATCTGCTTCTCCCTCCAACTACATCACTGTGCTTCACACACTGTGCATATGTGTGTGCGCGCGGCTGTTTTTGGTTGAAGTGTAACGCTCCTGCATAACAGAAATGCATCACAGATGATGAGGAAAATTGTGCAAAACATCTGGATTCAGCTAATCGAGCAGCTGGACAGAATCTACTCAGTGAGTGTGTGTGTCCACCTACGTACATCTCTTCGCCCTTCTGTGGTAATATTGCAACATTCTGCAGATGTAATCTGTAGCCAAAAGCATGAATAAGAGGAATAAGAATGAGTTCTGGGAAAATGGGGGACAGGGAAAGATGAATGTGTGTGGATGTGAGTAGTCAGAGGGGTAGGGAAGGTTTTGGATAGCCATAACTAATACTCTGCAGATGAATGCTCGAGAGAAACAAGTCAGTTAGGTTCTGTTTCTTCACCCAGAAAGTGAAAGTAAAGGCAGATGAAGTGAAGAAAGAGAAGGGGAAGGAAAAGGAGCGACTTTCGAGTCTGCAGAATCAATGCATGATCTCATTCTCATGCTCCGTGAAACCTAATATCATATAAATATCCAGGAATGTCTGCTAAGGAGTTATGCAGGCTGTGTGAGTATGAATGTGTGTGTGTGTGTTGGAGAGAACGAGTCCAGGTTGTCTTGTATCCTTGGTGACAGTGTGTTTTGTGAAGTCAGAAACAGCAGGCTTCCAGCTCTACATAAACTTAAATACTTGCCGTGGTTTTACTTCTGTATCACTGACTCTCTTATCATCTCATGCATAATGTGAGCATTTATTATGGTGGAAGTATTAACTGTAACAGAATTTCACACACCTTTTAGCAGGCCCCGAGATAGATTTTTGTAAATTGGTCCCTGTGTCTGATTAAGAGGTCATAAAGTCATAAATTCTTGCAGAAATGGGGCAAATATACTGCGTCTGATAACCAGATGATTACAGGTTCACTGAAATGAAACGTCAGTCCTCTTTCACTTCCATGTGAAACAGTGCTCTTATATATCAGGCTCACGGAACATGTTTCAAGAAAATGTCAAACTAGGTGCAAGAAGGCAAAACAAAACAACTATGACATGCAGGTTTCTTTCTCTGCATCTCATGAGGCCTCCCCGACACGAAAGAAAACAAACATGGTCACTTATTTTCATTCTAGATGCCCAACATCTGTTAGATCAGCCCAGTGCCAGGCCGACATCATCAAGAATTTTGTCTGGCATGTCAACACTGGCTCAACGTTGACCTGAAGCTTAGTTCACTCTGAACCGTGAACCTCGCCTTCTATAAAACCTCTACTGATCTACTGATTGGCAAATTTGTCCAATTTAGCACAATTAGGCTGGTTCTGAGCAAATGTTGGTGATGGACAAACTCTGCTTCAAGTGTTTATATTCTTTTATACTGTAAACATATTACATCCCTCTCCAAATCTAGCCTCCTGTAGAGGCATCAAACATTTTGACACGTCACAGCAGGAAAAGCACAGGCGTAAATAATAACATTTTTGATAAACAGCCCTGGTATTGCGTAGTACTGTAATGCAGAAATTCACAGCAGGTGCGAGTGCAGGTGATTGTTTACAGGAATGAATTTCCCATTATTGGTGAGGATGAGGAGAGGAGTAATGCTAATTCAAAAGGACATTGACAGTGCAGAAAAAATGGCACTTGTTGTTGTTGTCTTCTCAAAGTTTAACCAATCAGCAGCACTGAGCAATGCCCAGCAATTTTTTAGAGCAGCTCATAGGTACCTTACTTGAAATTTTTCTCCTCCAAAAAATGCCCTGAAAGAGGTTCTACAAGGTTGTTTCTTTTGGTCAGAAGATGCACAAAGCTGTTTGTTTCCCTAAAACGGCAAAATGGCCCCTAAACAATAGAAGCATCCTTAACTAGCTTTCCTGATTTACTATTGCACTTCTGCAACATTGAGAGAATCATGATAGATTTCTTTTTTTAAAGGTATCAGAGCCATTGCAGCAGAACCAGGTCTTTTTTACTCCACACATTATTCCTATTTGTCAAAACCTGGCAATTGCATTTCCCACAATGCAAATCAACCACAGGCAGTTCACTCACAGATTCAGGTGTACTATGCTACCAGCAGCTAATGTAGCCTCAAACTGCTAGCCTCATGCAGAGAGGAGGAGCAGGTTACAGAGGACTGCAAACTCCACTTTAGTTAATTTTCTAGTCTTTAACCGACGCTGCCTCAAGTGACTTGGGGAAATTTATCAAAGCTGTGTGCTGCTCCCTCTGGAGCCACAAAAGGCTTTATACAACCCTTGTCATGTATACAGTAGCTTTAGCCAAGACTTGTAAACAGTGTGTTGAATTGCTGTTCTCCTTTAATGTTATTAGTAACACCGGGGTTTTTCCTGCTATGACGAGTCAAAATGACTGTTGAATTTGGCATGACGCTACGATATTTGGTCATGATGACCCATACTTGTTTCCTACTGGGCCTCTATGTTATTACTCAAACGCATTTGCTTTGAAGTGCAAGAAGAAGGGCTGGCTGCCCTTGATAAGAACAAACAGGAGTCCTTTCATTTCACCATGTAGCACAGAAACTCTGGTAACATCTGCTTCCGTTTTGAGCCATAAAGCAATTTCTTATCAAATCCAAATTGGTTTCCTTCAGGGACAGAAAAGTAAAGTGCAGAGACTCATTTTATATTTTGGTGACAGGATTCATCTGTTTTCAGTAGGTGCATGTATTTTAGTCATATTAATGCACAGTAACTTTCAGACAGTGCTGCACTACAATAAGCAACATAAATCTAAATGTCTGCTACAGGATCAGTTGAAAGACAAACACAGTCTGCACAGTAGGATCCTAGTAGTTTTCTGTCTGTAAAATTAACTTTTCCACTGCCAAGACCACTATTTATTACCCTAAGCAGACAGCTGGCAGTGTGACCTGTTTCCTCTACTGGTACTGTGAAGGACAGAAAGGTCAGGAGCGATGCTGTGTCCTCCCTCCCGTCATCTGCCACATTTCCGTGGAAAGTGCGGACAGCAGGTACGTATCCTGTTTCTATCTGCCCTAGTAGCTGCCTGACACATGACCTCTCACATACACACAAACACACACATTTATCGACATCAAAACATGCATGCTGCGCAAGCTGTGTGGCTTCACCTGTGTGATGAGCTGGTCCTGAGCGAGTGTGTTGATCCAGCGAGTGTAACGCTCCGTAGATCCTTCCGGCACCCTCTGGACTCTACAGCCAATCAGCTATCATGAAAACATTCATACCATTAGGAGTACAATATTTACCTTTTGAGAACCATCGGAAACATGTGCAGCCATTAAAAATCCAATAAAAACAGCTTTTAAGTTTGTTTTTTGAAGGTTTAGCTGTACAGAAAAAAAAAACATAATCACCCTAGATGTTAGTCATAAGCCTTCAGAATAAAAGCACATTTTGAAATGTTTCCTTGGCGTGATATTTTGAAAACCAAACATACATGACAATTTTTAAAGCAAATCCAAACTATATCCTAATCATAGCAGGTATCCTTTTAGACATATACAGGAAATCCCCCTGAAGAAAGACAGAAATGAGAAGTAAAGAATGTCTTACATAGATGAGCCAGACTATAAAACTGAAAACCAAGACAGAGGATCAGATTCCAAAACCACAAAAAATTACAGTCATAACAGAAAGGGGCAGGTTGTTTTTTCAGGGCAGCAAGCCTGCTGTCTCCATGCTGTCTCCCTCATTTCCCTCACACACATGACCTTTAACCTGTGACCTGGCAGGCCACAAAAGGCATCAACACCGGATACTCACACTGTTCTGCATGCCAACTGCATGGAAGCACACACACACACACACACACATACACATGTTCACTGACACAAACAACGTGAATATTTCTTATTCTAAGAGACGGATTTGTCAGAGAGAGGGAAAGGGAAGGGGAGGAAGAGAAGTGAAGAAAAAAGAAGGGAAGAAAAGGGTGAGGGCAGAGCACAAAAGAGAGGGAAGGAAGTGAGTAAGCAAATAAGTGAGAACTTACAGAGTTTTGGCGGAGGACACATGCATCGTACTGCAGACGAACTCTTTGGGGCAACATTATGTCGTCCTAAAATTAAGAAAAATATAATTTCAAATGCACAAATTCTATGAATTATAGCAAGTATTCAGCAGCATGTGACAACAATACAAGTTACAGAGCCTATAAAAAGTATTCACCCCACTTGGAAGTTGGAAGAACATTGAATAATGGTCAGTGTAATTTGGCTTTTTGACAATTACAAATCAAGATTATTTCATGTCAAAGTGAAAACAGACTTCTACAACGTAATGTCAGTTAAGAAAAATATTAAACATGAAATAAGTGACTGCCTAAGTATTCACTCCCTTTAAGTCAGTATTAGGTAGATGCAGTTATGGCTGCAGTTACAGCATTGAGTCTGTGTGGATAGGTCTCAATCAGCCTTTCACATCTAGAAGCTGCAATTTCACTCTATTCTTCTATGCGAAACTCCTCAAGCTCTGTCACGTAACACAGGGATTGTGAGTTAACAGCCGTTTTAAAGTCCAGCCATAAATTCTCAATTGGGTTGAGGTCTCGGCTCTGACTCGGCCACTCCAAAACATTCACCTTGTTGTCTTTTAACCATTTCTGTGTAGCTCTGGCTGTATGCTTCAGGCCATTGTCTTGCTGGAAAATAAATCCTCAATAAGTCACAGTTCTCTTGCAGACTGCATCAGGATTTCCCTCTACTTTGCTGCATTCATTTTACCTTCTACCTTTACAAGCCTTCCAGGGCTTGCTGCCCAGAAGCATCCCCACGTCATGATGCTGCCACCACTATGCTTCACAGTGGGGATGTTGTATTTGTGATGATGTGCAGTGTTTGATGTCTGCCAAACACAACATCTAGTTTGATGGCCCCATAACTCAATTTTGGTTTTCTCTGACCTTCTGGGTGAACTCTAGTCGTGACTTATAACGAGTTTTTTTTATTTTTTATTTTTTTACAACAGTGGCTTTCTCTTTGCTACTCTCCAATAAAGCTCGACAGGTCACACACAGGCCACAGTTGCAGTATTCACAGTCTCTTGCACCTCTTAGGTAAGTCACTTTAAATCATGAATAGTTTTTATAGGCACCGCATGTTCCCTTAAGAAAAAATTATGCATATGTTTAGTTTATTTGTTGTTAGTTCTTTTACCTATTACAGTTGAGTAAATAAGTTATCCCAACATGAATAAAATCGGCATCATGTTTCCTTAGTCCAATTTCACCTAAAAACTAATTTGATTTAAGTCTGGAGGGGACAGACCCTCAGTTTGCAAGCTGACTACCTACTAAGACAAACAGACATAAGACAAAAGGGAAGATTTACGATGAACACAAGTTTTAAAAAAGAGAGTTTTCAGATAAAAGCTAAATTTATGGTATAACAGATATAAGACACCCCAGGATAGGAGCAGCAGAAGAGAGACAAATTCAATAAAGCAAATAGAAGTAGTTGATTGTGCTCTGAGAAAGCAATCTTTGAATCATTGTGACTTTTTCTGGGAACCGTCTGTCGGTAGAAAACAGCTGAGATGATATGATGTGGCTCGAGCAGCTAAAAACTCAATCTAAACAGAAGTAATCAGAGGTCAGAAATGTATACGTTGTGGCCTTTTATTTGTAGTTTTGACAACTAAGCTTTCAGACAAGCAACTACAAAGCACTGTGTTGGAAATGGAGCTGCCGCCGAACATAAAACACATACAGTGTACTGTATATCAAACATGGCTCTGAGCTCATTAGCTATGCGTTCTGACAGGTCTGTCAAACAGTCACTGAAATGCTGAGGCCTGTGTGTGAATGTGCGTGTGTATAGTGTACATATCTGGACAAACCAATATGACTTAATACGTTTTGACTCACTACTGTATGTGTTATGAGAGATCTGGACAGTGAAATGAAGCGTGCAACGTCTGACGCCCACATGCATACAAACTTACCGCATCCTGAAAGCACAAGTACTGTCCGCAACTCTGAGATATTGCCTTATTCTTCGCATATCCCACTGAAAGACAAAGGACATAGTTTCTGTTCAAAAGTCTTGCATTTGTATACACCATAGTGTGGTAACTACTTCTATTTGGGTGTGTGCTTGCACTTATATTCAAACATTAAAATGTGACAGCAAGATTTTCATTTTTAATGCAAATGTATGTTCCACATACTTGTAATTGGTCTCACTGAGAATGTTCCTGAATTTCCCTTCGGAGATTAATAAAGAATACAAAAAAAGCAGATTGGGCAACCCCTAGTCTGTAAACACTTGTCCAAGAATGCTCATATGATCTACTGAGGAGGTATCAAAGACCATTACATACGCTATATTGCCAAAAGTATTGGGACACCCCTCCAAATAACTGAATTCAGGTGTTCCAATCACTTCCATGGCCATGGGTGTATAAATCAAGCACCTAGGCATTCAGACTGCTTCTACAGCAGTGGTGTGGAGGAACTTGACTGGCCTGCGCAGAGTCCTGACCTCAACCTGATAGAACACCTTTGGGATGAATCAGAGCGGAAACTGAGAGCCAGGGCTTCTGGTCCAACATCAGTGCCTGACCTCACAAATATGCTTCTGGAAGAATGGTCAAAACTTCCTATAAACACACTCCTAAACCTTGTGGAAAGCCTTCCCAGAAGAGTTGAGGCTGTTATAGCTGCAAAGGATGGGCCAACTCCATATTAAACCCTACGGATTAAGAATGAGATGTCATCAAAGTTCATGTGCGTGTAAAGGCAGACGTCCCAATACTTTTGGCAATATAGTGTATATCTGATGAAGCTGCATTTTGAGGAACTCTAACGCTGTAAGCATATTTCAGTGTTTTGCAGCTTTTGTGTGCATTTTTCCCAAACTAAAGTCTGATCAGTTTCTTCCGTTGGTCAATTCTTCGACTAAACCCATCACATTTCACATAGAAAACAAAAATCTGAAGTCATAATTTGACAAGATACCCCATTTGGAACTTGATTGCTGCTCAACAGTCCTAACAGTCTACTGACCTCCTCTGGGTTGAGGGGAGTTGTGACCGGAGACCACCACTGAGATACCCCTCACCTCCAGCTTCTCCCTCCAACCCTCCACCACTTTTCTGGAGTCATCCTAAACAACACACACACACACAGTTCATATTACGAAGCAAATGTCATATTCACACGTGTAAACATTCAAACAAATGAACGTACAGTGCTTGCGTCGTCAAACACAGACAGCTCCATGGATCCAGTGAAATCTTGGTCTATTATGGCCTGCAGACACTCGTCCAGCCAACATGATGCATTGTACACTGGCATGACGATACTCTGAGTAAACACAGAGAGAGAAAGGTTACACTCAGTTCACTGATGCTTTGACAACCAGAAAAACAGCAACCAATCAGGAATAGTGCGAACTGGAAGTCCAAGGGGGAAGTGAACTTAAAAATGCGTAAAACTGCAACTGTGCCACTTCTTAAAGTTGTTTACATCAAAAAGGGCACAAAAAAACTACAAGTCAAAGAAGTGATGCTGAAAATTGCCTGTGTTTACATGCACTCACCTAACAGAGTCAAGGTGTAATATTAAATTAATTCAGCCATACATGTTCACACCGGAAAGGATATAAAAGAGAAATGTAAGAGTAATGAGTAATAAGTTCATGAGATTTAAGACATAATCAGTTAAATCAAACAAAAAATAGTTTGAAATCACTTCATGTGTGGTGAATATAGATTATGTCAAAATGTACCCTTTGGAATTAAATTACAAAAAAAAAATCTTCACGATATTCTAATTTTTTGAGAGTGCACTGCAGGGGAGTTACATTAGACCTCACTAGGTGTTTCCAACAGATTCAGTGCATTGTTTTCTGCTTTTTATTCTCCTTTAAGTCAGTGCAATCTGTGCTCATCACCCACCACATCCACATCGCTTTTTTCCACCTCCACGTCTGTTCCTGCTTTACTTTCTGCTGTGCGGAGCCTCTTCGGTGGGTTCATGTCCACCTCTGACCCTCTTTCCTGCTGCTCCGAGACCTCGCTACTCATGTGGACACTGATTTCAGGTTAGCTTCTCAAATATGAGATGTAACTGATGAAGGTACATCAACAGGACACAGGATATTCGCTGACGAGGAGTCATTTAAGACTCAATTTGTAGCTGTTCATAATACAAAATGAATCTATATCAACTAATAACGTCACCCTAAAGGTGTTCTGTGTATTTTAGTGCCGATTTTTGCATCAGTTTCCCAAAACGTGCAGCTCAAACTCGCAACGTGGAGAGCAGCACGACCACTTCCGCAAATAATGAATCTCGGACGCTCATTGGCTGTTGGAAAACACGGACAGACACCGGATTCGCTCCAGTTCGCTGTCAATCACCTGACGTACGTGGCTCCACGAAATAGTTTTCTAGTAAACTTGTTGGCTTATTTGTTTGGAATAAGTTGTATATGGACAAAAACTTTTTGTTTGAAATAAAGTGTGAGAGCCGTGTTTTAAGATATAGCCTCAATTTCTTGTATTTCATTAATCTTATTTCTTTATTACCAATATTCCATACGAAGAAACCTAGTCTAACTGTTGTTATGTTGTATACAGAATCCTATCTAAATACACTTAACTCTAACTTTTAATTTTAAACCTGTAAAAAAGTAAAAATTAATTACATTTTTAATTTATTTTATTTGTGAGAGAGAAAAAAATGTTTTGACTAAAAACGAAGTCTCACTTTTCTCCCTCTTTTTGTGAATGATATATCTTATAGTAATATGACAAGGTTTAAATTAAGCACAATATGGAGTATTCCCATCTCAAAACGGACAAATGATCATTAATACCCTATTCAGATTTATGTATTGTGTGTAATATATTTGTATTTTGTCAGGAATTTAGTAAAAGCAGTCGATGGAGTTTTATGTGGTCACTATGTCTAGTGTTTATATTTTGGGTTTAACTATTTTTTTTTGGACAAAAAGTTCATTGCACAAAGTTCACTTACTGTAATTTTTCTGTAGCTCTCAGCCACATTTCATAGTCCTCATCAGTAGGTTACTAAAATCTATGTAAAACAACTTTAAAATGGGTTTTAAAAAGGCAATTTACATGACATGTTTCAGTTATCCCATTGGGGCAACAGTAGCATGTTTGTCAATCAAGGCATTTAATTTAATAATAATAATAAATGTCTTGCTTATTCAGTGAGGCATTTTCCAGTCTGAATAGAGTCAATGGCTCTGCTAATGTCACTGATGTAAAGTTTGTGGTATTTCTTCATGTTTTATGTTCAAGTAAATGTCACGGCATTAAACTGAACTTTTGTTGAAGTTAACAGCTTTCCTTCTTCTTTGCTGTGTTTGCTCAGACTCACCACTGATGACATGTAACAGTGCACCTCTCTCTAGCTTTCCTGTCAGGTTGAATAGGGACCAGATCACTGTTTTCTATGTTAATGTTGGCAGCTGCAGTGCGGGAGGTTTGTCTTGGTGAGCGGACAGAAAAACAGGATTGGTTGAAATATTGTTTTTGCATGTCGTTTTCATTCGAAGATACCAGAATCGTGAGAAACTAAGTGTGCGTGAGTGGGTGTGTGTGGTAGTGGGGTATCTTTGTATGTTATTGTGTAATTACCATAATTAAGATGCTGAGGTCATGATCTGAGTCAGGAATCAAACAACCTCCTGCTACCCATTAGATCCACTTCCACAGTATAGTTTATTAAGCCACCTTGTTATTGTCATTTTAATCTTCATTTGTTCTTTTATAATTTCTGTCTTGATAAAACTATCTATCAGCAATAAAAAACACAAAATCCTGAAGGAACATTAGCTGCTTAACTTGATTATTATTCACTTTACAAACACAGAATTCGTTTCTCTCTTCTGGCTGTTGCCCTGAGATATTTTTAATGAATTTTATATAACACACACGTACAATCCTGATTAATCAGGGCATTTCTCAGGCAGGATGTCGTTGAGATGCTGCTTTCAATGAGTGAGCACTGTGTGCATGCGTACATGTCGATGTTGGTTTCTCCTGCGGACTAATTGCTCCCACATTGCAGCAGCATCTCGGTCAGACTAAGCTCAATTTATCACTCTGAATGCTTCCTTAAATTGGATGACTGCCTCACTGCAGGCCAGGAACAACAGCTCCAGGGGGGCAGCAGACTTGGGCCAAGATCAAGAATTATTCGTGCTTGAGTGCACAATAAGTGGAATCCAGAGAAAATTTGGCCTTATTATACAGTTGCATTGGTGCACACACACTACACACACACCTGCGGAACAGAAAAGGAGGAATGTTTGCTTTTATGCCTGTGTGTGTCATCAATCTTTTACTCTTTTGGATTTAGCGTCTAACAAAAGTGTTATTAAATCTTTGTGTTACTTTATTTTGAAAGAAAAGACTCCATAGAAAGCATCCATTTATCCTCGTATTGGACTGGGGCTGTGAAGCAAACCAGATATTAATTTTCTGGCTAATGAGAGATGGATAGTTGGAGAGAACCATGCATGATAAACTAAAACACAATTATATTATGCAGACGTTTCAATCTTAGAAGTTCAAATTGAGGTTATGAGTCTGTTCTGACCTTGCGCTGCAGATCCTCAAGGCCTCTAATGACTTCACGGGCACTTTTTGCAATACTAGTCTTCACTCAGTCTCACAACTGTTCCCACAATCACTCACTGCCGCCTGTTTACCTCCCTTCCTTCGCCAAATCAACACCACATGGCAACGTTGCATATCCAGCGTGCACACCAGTTGATTTAGTATATCAGGAGGCTGCTCGAGACTACAGCTGCTTAGATCTGTGATCAGACTGCACTTGATTTTGTTTGGACAGAAATGCCAGACATTAAAGAGAAGGGAAGTGTGTGAGTGTGTCTGGACGTGCAGGCATGATTGGATTTCCTTGATTCATTTAGTTTTCCCTTTGGGAATTGGGGATATTTGACCTTCGGAGAGTCTGCAAGAGAAAATTTGTGATCATTTAAATTTATCTTGTGCGGGCACAAATGCAGACATGCGTAGATAGGAGGCATACAGTATTTTGACAGCTGATGATGGCTACACACTGGACAGGAGATGTTATGAAGGAGAAATGAATTGAAATGCCATTTTGTTTTACTAGCAGCAGGGCCTAAAGCTGTAAATATAAGTTCTTTGATTTCATACTGCCATGAACATTTTCCCTGGAGCAAAACTGTAGTCAATGATAAGATATCTGGAACAGAAAAAAAAAAAAGTCCCATTTCCAGGATCCTGCAGGATTAATTTGATGTGCTGATTAAATAATTATAAATAAAGTACAACATGTGGAAATTCTCTGTCTTCTTTGAGGCTTTGCTTTAATAAGAAATGCAACATGTGACAGAATTTTTGTGTGACATCCCCACGTTATCACCCGAGTTTTACACTATGTCATTGCTACCATCTAGTGGTTATAGAATGAGACACTGGAGAGACTGTGGCCACAAGCCAGGAAAGCCTTCACAACCCGAACAATCTCATACACAAGTAGTTGGCTCCTACCGAAAGCAGTTTTTGTACATACTTGAGCCCCTCCACACTTCCCAGACATGCCAAATTGCAAAAAAAGTCAGACAGTAAACTCAGTGCTTGTTAACATTTTAAGTTGTAGCCTGTCGATAATATTTGGAATGACCTACTTCTGCAGTTTAAATTACTTTGACTGTCTGTTACTTTAGATGATACTTGTTTTGTAATTTGATTTTTAAGAATTATTTAGAGCTAATATCTTACTTCTGCTACTATCATGTCAACAGAGATATTGGCTTACGTTCATCCATTCATCCATCCATCCGTCCATCCCTCCGAGGTCTGGTTCTGGAGGCAGCAGGTGAAGAAGGTCATTCCAGATGTCCCTCTCCCCAGACATTTCGGCCACTTGCATCCACAAACTCCTGTCTTTGGCTTACATTTATTTACTGTAAAACTAATGCAAACAGTTATTGACATAAGGACTCTGCACTCCTGTGGACCAAAAGGTGTGCCACACTCACTACACAGAAAGAATAGCTTGTTTTGTGGCGAACATAGTATAAAACAGCCTATACTTTCTCCATCAATTTACATTTGTGAACAAAAGTTTACATACACTTGTTAAGACCATGTATATCAGTGTATATTCATGTATATCAGAAAGCCAGTGGATTTAGTTTAACTGTACCACTTCTGTCAAGAGGAGTGGTCAAAAGTACAACCGGAAGCTTGTGGACGGCAAAAGTGTCTAGTTGAGGTGAAACTGGCCAAGGGAGTTTTAACCAAATATTATCATTGCTATATGTATATTTTTTAGATTATGTCAGATTTCCATAAGACCAATAATAAATCTCTGAAAAAAAACAAACTGCATGATTGTTTTTTGTGGCAAAGATGCGTGTTTCAACGATTCCATCATAGAAAATTCAGAGTTATAGAAGTCATTGAAAACTCAAGACTGCCATGATAGAATAGTTTTGTTCATGAGTGTATGTGACGTTGTGCTGGGTAACACTTGTAATGCTGTTTGTTGGTAATCCTGGAGGCCGAGGACTTAGAAAAGAGGAGAAGTGGGACAGAAGTACAATAATAATAATAATACAATAATAATGATCTTCTCCGTGTATTTTGTCTGTCAGTTTTTTGACATTACGTGGCTGCAAATCAAAAAAATCTATATGAAATTGTCAACATTTGATTAACACTGGTCAGTCATGTAAAGCCTTCCCACAATGACATGCAAAACGATGCATTTGTCTTGTAGAAGAAGAACAGGGTTGAACATAGTTGGATGGCCACATCATGTTGTTCTCAGTAGGCCTTCACCATAATGAATCAACAAATTAATGAATTACTCATCAATCAATCAAGACTTTAAAAATTATAATGTAAACACCATCCATTTATTGATATAATACTTTGTAATACAGCGATATCATTCTATTAAATACATATGTACTAAGCCTGTGTGTATCTATAGGCAGGCATTTCACATTCAAGTCCAGGTTCAGTGCAGTGATAACCAAACGTCTTCTCTGGTTCATCTCATTCTTTTGTTCCGAACACAGCAGTGAACGAGGAGCAGAGAAGAGGTGCTACTGCCCAGAACATCAGTTTATCATCTAAAATCATTTCACTTTGTTTCTATTCAGATTTCCTTCAAACCTCCCTCCTCCTCTTACCTGTTCTCTTCATACCACATTTTTAAAGTCGCTGACCTCCCTGTCATTTTCTTTCAGTAGATAAATGCCTTTCCATCCACTAAAGTCGAATCTGATTGGAGGAGGGACAGAGCGGTCTCCCTGAGGTCCTCCTAAACGGTGCCAACATGAACCAGCCACGAATGCATTGTGGGTCAGCTGAAGAGACAGGCACGGGGGTCCGATAGGGTACAATCAGTGATCAGTTTAGGTCCGGATTGAGACAGTGAAGTCCAACTTAGGCTGGTTTAGTCCAGCTTTGAATCCACCTGGATCCTGTTGGGGCTACGTGCCTTGAGGGACAAATAACTGAGCTAACTTAGGACCAGATGCTATTGAGCTTTGCAAGGTAACAAGGCAATGCAAAATAGATATCATCATGTGTATGTAGGAAGGAGTCGATTAGTTCTTGAAAAGAGCTGTAGGATTTCTGGAATCTTACAGTATTACACGATTGGACCTTCTCCATTGAGCTCAAGATACTGTTTGACTAATCAGAAAAAGAGGAAATATTTGAGGAACTCATATCAGGTGCTCAGCAGAGTAGAATAGTTTGGAGTCCTGGGGTTGGGATGCATTCATGCTTTTGTCGGTGCAGCAGCAGCAGTAAGGATCCTGGTGAATCTGGGTGGACAATCAAAGTGTGGCTTCATCCCAATCTTCTAAAGGAAAAGTCTCTGTGGTCAAAGGGTGCTCCGAGTTGTCACTGCTGATGGGGAAAAGGCTTTAGAGGGACTGTTGAGATTCACCCTGTTAGTTTTGTGTTTTGTGTACATATTTGTCTATGCACCCTGAAGTGCGCCTGAGTGCATGTTTGAGTGTGTGTGCGTGAGTGAGCTTTTCTTCAAGAGTTCAGGTTATATAGCAGCTGATGTGTCTTTAGACAGACACAAATACATCCTGTCCGAGTTTTATCCACTTCAAGTGTGCACAATGACATCAGACCAGGATCCGGTTCAGGCTCATTTAAAACTAGTCTCGTTGTAGTTAGCATAGATTGATCCAAAAAAAAGAGTCCGTTCTGCTGTCTCCCTCTGTAGTACCAGAGCTTGAAGGATGCAGGAGTCTCAGAGGAAGGGGTTGTGGCTGTGTGTCTGTGTCTGTGACTGAGTGCGAGGTGCTGGTCGTGGGGAGAGGGGCAGCAGAGGCTGGGGGAGGTTCGAGGGAAGGTCCAGGAGTCCAGCAGGAGGCTGTGTGAGGGAAGAGGGGATGATGGGCGGCTGGTGGAGCAGAGGAAGGGGCAGTGACGGGCTGTAGGACAACATGTGAGGGGGCAGCGGGGAGGTGGAGGCTGGTCGCATTTGGTTGAGGGTGAGGCGAGGCTGGTCGCAGTGGAAGGGATTAGTGGGGGATGGTGCACTCAGACCTGTGGAAGACAGAATTTGGTGTTTAAAAGGGTAATAATCACAGTCGTAGTTTTGCAAGCACGTATGTGAATTCTGGAACAGTTGTTTATTACCTGAGAGGAAGGGGTTATTGTGCGTCTTGCTTGGGGGGTTGGACGGAATCAGAGTGTCTAAATTGACCAACGAGGCCCCCGTAGGTCCCAGGAAAGCCTCTGGAGTCCGACACACGCGTGTGGGCGGGGCGCTGAGTGGGGGTGCCAGCCGGGACAGGTCAAACATCTCTGGGCTGGCCGACTCTCGTCCGTTTACCAGGGGTTTCACCGGTGGATCTGTTCCAAATGGATCTGGCTTGGAGTCTAGTCCCGAAAAGAGGTCAGACTCTGGCTTTCCTCCAAACAACTCTGCATCTGCACCAGGAAGGGAAATTAATTTAAAAATAGTTCTTGAGGAAACATGATGCAATACGATGTCACATGCTGCATGGATGACAAATAAAAGGACCAAAATAGTGTTTTTAGTTAAGTGTGAGCTCGCCATGAGCCTTTAGAGCAGTTTGAGAGGTTGTGTGTTGGACCACAGTATATGAGGATACTTCAGAAAGTTCTCACAACACAAACAAGGGGCATAACCCTCATCTTTGGGCATTCCTGTAAACTATCAAGCCTTATATCACTGTTGACAAAAACTCAAATGCTTGAAGCAATCGAAGAAAAAGAAGAGGAAAGTGTCTAGCTGGCTGCTGTGGCTCCAGAAAAATGCGTCCATCCACACAGCACAGGCGGTTTTTCCTCCATTCACCTTACTGACACGACCTGTACTATCTGACTTCTATATGTTTTCCAAACTGAAACCCAAACTTGCCATTTTTAGAGTGATGATGAAGTCATGCATGCTGTTGAGGAGAATCTGGTGGCTCAAGATGTGATCTTCCTAAGGGATAGCGAAGCCTGAACATCGGTGGACCAAGTGCATTGAAGTTAAAGGAGACAATGTTGAAAAATAATTCAAGAATAATCTTTCTCCTGTGATGTTTTCTGGTGAGGCTGAGAACTTTTTGAAGTACCTTTGTATTGTTCTCACTGTGTTCAGCCTCTTTAATGCTACACAAAAATCAATGGCCTCAAAATTTACAATAGAGTTGGATAAACAGTTTTTCACATAATGTAATATTATATCTTTCACACTCAAGGTGTTTTTAATGCAGTGCTATTCTTATTGCTTCCGGCTACTTCTTGTATTACCTGTGGGACTGGCAGGTTGAGGGGAGGACACTCGGGGAATCTCCTCTCTTGGCTTCTCCTCCTCCTGTTCAGCGAAGGGATCTGTCCCGTCACCGTCTGCGTGTGAAAACACAAACTGATGAAAGCAGCAAAAGTACAATGCAGTGCTCGAGTTTTTGGACATGCACTGAAAGCTACAGTCAGCGTGTGTGCACTCATAAAAACTTGTGATGCTGGCCAGTGTTTCTAAAAAAAGGCACTGCACCTCCATCTGTTGGGCTGTCCCACGCATTATTAACAGGACTGGTGGCTTCAGGCGCCGCTTCCCAGGGGTCTGTGCGTGAGTTGGCACATGGAGCCCAAGGGTTGGACGCGTTGGAGGAGGAGGGAGGGGCCGCCCAGGGGCTTCCAATCACAGGAGTGCTGGAGTGGACTGCTGTGAAGATGGAGAAAATTTGCTTTGAATGTAGTGGTGCAGGACAGAGGCTGTAGCATCACAGGCTGCTTCTTAAAGTGTCTGTGATGAGCCACCCACCTACAGAGTCCCAGGGGTCGGAGGTGATGTTAGAGGTGGGCTGAGAAGAGCTCCAAGGGTCACTGGGGGCAGGAGGGGGCTCGGACGAGGGTCCAAATATGTCCACCAGGTCCAACATGGCGGACTGTAGAGGGAGCAAAAAGTCTTACAATCAAACATTCCCTCATGTGCTTCCAAGTTTGTGTGGGTTAATAGGAGCAAGAAAAAAAACTTATGCAACCCCACAGAGATCTGTGGAGAGTCAAGATTAGCTTGGTAGACTGTAGTCAAGTTAAGTTAGAAACTAATGTTGCAAAAACAGGAATTCTTTCTTGATGTAGTTAAAGTTTTGTCCCTGTCCATTTTTTCCAGAGATGATGACTACATTTACATCCACACTTATTTTCCACTATTATTCCAAATATGACCCAGTTGAATACAGCTCATGTGAACAGCCTATTCCATTAAGGTATTCTGAATTATTCCAAGCATAGCATTTTCTGATTGAGATGTGGGATATGCTGAGATCATTTCGGTTTTGAGAGCATTCTTTGAAAATGTATACAGTGCATTCGGAATGTGCATCTTAACAGGAGTCTTTCCTGCAGTTTACATGGCCTCTTGCCTGTTTATGGTTAGCTCAGTGTGCTGTACACAAACCAACAGTTTGCAAGGCTACATGCATGTCAAAGAAAAGGCCACACTTTTGGTTCGAAGGGGAAACACACCTCCGTTTTAACATCATGAATGACTTAGATACGTGCAAATATTGCATGCCGACCTTATTGAGAAGGTAGTTGAAGGAATGAAACAGGGAGGCTGTATTTGTATTGTCAAACAACTAGTGAAAAAAATCACAGTATGCATGACTGACTGTAAACAGGAACATTACCGAAATATTCCTTTTCATTAGTGATGTAAACAGCATAATGCGAATATTCTTTTTGGAAAAATGTTTTTATTTCCTCATAAAAAGAAGAGATAGGTGTTTTTTTTACATTGCAACTCACTAAACCCTCTCTGACAGAGCTCTGTTTATTCATTTACCAAGAAAAAGCTTCACTCACTGGTTTGTTTCAATTATACTTCACTGTCACTCAACTGAAAACACACGTTTTTTTAAAGTATCCTTGTGAGTTATACAGTTCAGCAATCTGTCACTGCAGAGTCGGATTTAGGTGTCAGAAAGCTGCTGCATACAGATTGTTTGGTATTGTGCATCTTTGTTTTGTGTGCATGTTGGCAATGAGATTATGTTGCATAATGCAGCGAAAAGTGCTTGAGGTAATTCAGAAACAGTGGCATCAGTTCATAAGTTTGTCAGGCTGCATCTGTTTAGATATTAAGCTGCAGCGCCTCAGTTTGCAGTGCAGCATTTTACTGCAGAGCAGACAAGAGCACTGCCTGTTTGGAAAGTTTATCTTATTAAATACCCCGCACGCATGAGACCTTATGTTGATCTCCACATTTGAGGGATCCTTGCTTTTTTTTTTTTTGTACAGGCAGCATAATGCGAATTTATGAGGTGATATTTTTGAACTCTCTCTTATAGTACAACGTTGCCACACATACAGTCTAAAACTGCATGGTAGTAAAATGGGTATTTGGAAATGTAATACTATAAAAAAAAAAAGAATATGCAACGAGATTATGACACAAATAAACACAAATAACTGCTGTCATTTCAAAGGAAACAGTGATCTCAGAAATACTTTTTAACACTGACGTCCTGGGTTGGAAATGTAGTGAGGCTCTTCTTACTCCCACTCTTAACATGAAAACTCTCAAATGAAAAAAAAAGTACCAGTGTCATGTCTGGGCTTTTATTTTTATTTTATTTAAAACATTTTTCTGTATTCAAACAAATGTTATGTTATGTTGTATCTATGTCATGTCTACTACTATGTGTCATAGAGCTGCACCATAAATCATAGATTAACCTTCAATATGGATGAGAGTTTTAAAGATGTTACAAATGCTAATCAGATGTAAGACTTTCTCAGTGAAGAAGAGTCTGATCGTGGAGAGGTTTTTAGGACTAAGCGATGTGTCCTTGGTTGATTCTGGATCCAGAGCCTCTGTGCAATGTGAGGCTGTCCGAAGTGGCACTCTTTAAAGTTTATTATTATTATTTTATTGTAATATTGTCATTTTGAAAGTAGCCTAAAGGGACTTCAACAAGCATTTAATGTTGTAGAGTGATAAATAAATAAACCTTGTACCCTGAAAATCAATGCATTCTGCAGGTAAATTTTACCAACTGGCAGTTTTAGGTCTACGGAGAACCCTGGCAGTTCTAGTATGAACTTCAAACAACTGTCAAAAAAAGTTCTTAAGGATTTATTCTCAATACAATACCTGAATACTAAATAAATTAACTTGGACAGTTCAAATGTGTTGATATTGGATTTTTATTTCATGTGAAACTTGAAAGTTTGCAGACAAAAATGCCCATTTTATAGTAAATGACCTGTTTAATCTTAATATTCAATTCCATGTTTGCCACTAAATCCCCCCTCAACTCAAACTTGTGTTTTACTTACTGTTAATGCTCTTGGATGTTTGACACTGAAAGGCTGTTTTCACACCCGTTTCCTGAAGGGGTGAAGGTGCGACTCTCTGCGCTCACTTTCAACCTCAATTAAAAACGGAATATGGAAGCCAGTCACAGCCAAATATTAATCCTACACTAGAGTGAAGAGTGGAAACTTAAAACCTCCAGTGAAAATACACTGAGAATGGACTTTTCAGTGAATTGGGGGACATCTTGTGTCCACAATTTCCAGTGCCTTTCCGGTGTTCACCCCCCTTGGAAGTTTCATTGCTTTTCAACATTGAATCATGATCAATTTAATTTGGCTTTTTTGACAAGAATTTACAATTTTTTTTTCGTTCATTCATTTTTCATTCATTCAATTTCATTCCAAAGTGAAAACAGATTTCGTAATGTCAAGCCCATAAGTATTCATCCCCTTTAAAGTGTCTCAGCAATTCAATGTTAATGCAGCCAGTTGATGCTAGAAGTCACACAATTAGTGAAATGAAGATAATCTGAATGCAGTGAATATGTCTTAGTGATTGTAGTACAAAGACACCTGTATATGGAAGGTCCAGTCACTGGTGAATCAGTTCTCCTGGATATAACTATACCATGAACACTCCAAGCAGCTCAATTAAAAGGTTACTGAAAGCATAAGTGAGGGGATGGATACAAGAAAATTTCCCAGTCCCTGAATATCCCTTGGAGTACAGTTAAGTCTATCCTTAAATTATTAAATTCTTGTCTAAAAAGCCAAATAAACTGACCATGATTCAATGCTGAAAAACAATAAAAGAGGAGTGAATGGTTGTGGTTGCATTTTTAACACAGAAGTTGACATAAACTGTAACTGTATTAAAAGTACAATAATTTATTTATTTATTTTTACGTCTGAAAAAACACACGTCTGAATAAGGATCTACAGGAACCTAATCTGGCTGCATCTTTTGTAAATCATACTAAATTAGAGACTCAGGTAAAAGGCCACAAATTAAACGTTATTTATTAAATGTGTGATGATACAAGACATGGTGGTTTATGACATGAGTCAGGCTTTGTGTATATGTCAGGCATTTTGTCGGTCCCAGAATAATTTAGAAGCAAATGTTTCCATTTTATCTAATTGGCTTTTCTGTGACACATCGGAAAAGCACCTGCCTTTCTACGATAAAAATATTACATGACCAATTACAAGCCACGGGGACCTTTACATAAGACAGCTGATGACTCTGATTGGCTTGTTGACAGGCCAATGAGTCGTGGAGCTGATGTGCTACAAGATAAGGAGTATGCTCTCAGGGAAATGTCATGCTGAGCTCAAGGTTAGACGAGACGCAGTCATTATCATTCAGCAGGCACCTCTCGCTGCTCGCTACTGTTCCTCTCTTACACCTCCCTCATTACGTTGATCTGTGTCTCATTTTCCCTCCCTATCTCACAGTCCACACCGTACGCTCGACTTCATTCTCTAAATGCTCGCCGGCAGCCTCCCACAACTGCGCTCGCCCACTTTTCTGAGCAAACACACACTCTTGTTTTTAAACTCACCTCGCGTGTCCCTGACTGGCTCTCTCTCCGGCTCTCATCCAGGGCCTTCTGTAGCAGCGACTCGTCTCCTTGGCGACAGCGCTGCTCCTGCAGGGGCGGCATCGTGACATCATCAACATTGCTGCCACAGCGATGAGTGCGGACGCACACCGACATATACACACACAAAACACTTTTTTTTTTTGTGGCTCGGCCGAAAGCAGCACTAGTGGCTTGTTGCGCTGTTGAAATATTTAGTTGACAAAGAGCAGGAGGTGGTTTAGAGCAAAGCAGGGAGAAAATAAATGACATAAAAAAGTTTTAATATTACTTGTTTGGGACATTAATATGGGCGTAAAAGAGATCAGAAGAACAACAGCTGGCTAAAGAAGGAGAAAAGGAAGGAAGGAAGCATTTTAGTGAAGATATATGAGCCATATCATCAAATACACAAAAAGACGCACAGATAGAGAGTTAATAGATGTTTAAACTTAGCAGAAAGGTGTGTTTTTTGTATGTACCTGCTCATGCTCCTTTTGGCTAAGGCTTTAAGCAATCTGTAGTTGTGTGTCTTCATCCATCTCTATGGTAACAGGGAAAGGAAGGGCTAGCTAGATGATGGTGGGCGAATGTTCAAAACGTTTGTAACATTTTCATTAGTGGAATCATCAGGAAACAATTAGACACGTTTGGCTCCGATACACAGAAACCGTGATCGTGTGGCGAGACGCTACGCTACCAAACAAGAGCGTACACGTGTGTTGTTTTTACCTTCTGACTCTCCTCCCTGCTCATGGCTAAAGCCAGCTGGAGCTGCAGCTCTTCCTCCCCGCTGGTCTGAGGTCGAGCCTGCTCCAGGTCTGAGGCGGCGCGGGGAGATGAGGACGAGGCTGCAGAGGGAGTTTTAGGGAGGAAGGAGTGAGGTTGTGTGAGGAGAAACGATCACATTGACGTGAGGATGCATGAACAGATGCACGGAGACAAGGAGCACAGGAAGGCGTGAGGCTGATTTGAATATTTTCAGGCCTACGCTGCAGTATTGATAATCTATGTGGTGGACCGTCCAAAGTGCTGGGCTACAGCACCAACAGCATTTCATTAGGGATTTGGCGATAAGCCTGAATACAAATGTGTATTTTTAACTCTTGATCCATTTTTTCACAAATTGCCGGCGTACAGAAGAAGCCGTTCGTTGCTCCAGTTAATTTGATTATTTGATGTATTTCAGACATGCCACGATAACATAAAATGCAAAAAAGGGGAAAATAAATCACACAAATGAAAAAATAACAACAAAACCTTAAAATGTCTAAAAATGAGTAGAATAAAAAAAAAAACTACATGTCTGTACATCCCATATCTTACTTATGGTTGTATACATCTAGTTTCCAATGTTACTTCTGAATAGTTGTTGTGTATTATCAGGGAAATCAACTAAATCAATACATTTCAAAGTATTTGTTTTGGAGAGTGCTCATTATATCCCGCATAATATATTATCCTAATACGTTTTTTTTGGTACTATTTTTACTGAATATAATGTAGTATTATATGTGTCACCCCACACTTCTGCACAGTAGGTCAAGTAAGGTAAAAACAGTGAGCCGTTTAATGGACGTTTAAGTTTAAACACCCGCAATACTCACAGTTAAAGGAGGACGGGGAGCCTCTGGAGCGGCTGAATTCTTCCCCGTACAGCACCGCCATGCTGGGCTGACTCGTGCGCCTGCCCGGGTGGTAAGACGGCGGTATG